>PVKA01021503.1:12374-38703 GCA_004027165.1 Ctenomys sociabilis | reverse complement strand
TGTTTATTCTTGAAAGAAGGGCCAGCGAGGTAGCTCAGCGGTCTAAAGTGCCTGCTTAGGCAAGTTTAGACAGGTGTGCAGGGGACCACAGTTTGATCCCAGGCACTACTACCCTCAAGGCAGGCTGAACCAACCAGAAAACAAACAAACAAACAAAACAAAAAAAAACCTCCCTCTACTTTGACCTGCTCAGTTTCCCACCTGGGCCGGTTCACCCCTCCTTAGGCAACCTGGTGGTCCCATGCTCCCGGGAGGTCACCATATTGATGCCGAAGTTAGTGCAGACACCTGATTGGCATAGTGCACTACAGCCCAGAACTCCGGGACTCAAGCGATCCTCCTACCTCAGCCTCGGGAGTAGCTGGGACTACAGACGCGCGCCGCCGTGCCCGGCTCCCTCTACTTTGGATGGTAAGAATGTTGTATGTTTTGATTGTGATGGTGGTTATATAAATGTGTATATTTGTCAAAACTCAAATTATACACTTAAAATAAGTGTATTTCAGTGTTTATGAATTAATGCCTCAAGAAAAGTGATTTTTAAAATATTTTAATCAAGAAATGCTAAATAAGTTATTCAAGATGCATCATGTAGCTGGGCGTGGTGGCGCATGCCTGTAATCCCAGCACTCGGGAGGCTGAGGCAGGAGGATTGTTGTGAGTTCGAGACCAGCCTGAGCTACAAAGTGAGCTCGAGGCCAGCCTGAACTGCATAGTGAGACCCTGTCTCAAAAAGACAAAAAAAACAAACAAACAAAAAAAAAAAAGATGCATCATGTATCTCTGGTATATAAAATATTTCAATGACAAAAAAACTCCCTCTATCATATATTTTTTTTTAAATTTATTTAGTACAAGGTCTATAGGTCTCACTATGTAGTAGATCGGACTCATAGTGATTCTCCTGTTTACAGCCTTCCAATGGAAGCCCGGGATTACAGGCATGTACCACCATGCCCAGTCTCAATGGCAAGTTCAGCAGGCCCTGGGGGCGGGGCCAGCACAACAGGCCTGGGAATGAACCCCAGGCCCCTGAGTCTCTGTCACATTCTTTTTTTTTTTTTTTTTTTTTTTTTTGTCTTTTTGAGACAGGGTCTCACTATACAGTTCAGGCTGGCCTTAAGCTCACTTTGTAGCTCAGGTTGGTCTTGAACTCATCTGTTTCAGCCTCCCTGAGTGCTGGGATTACAGGCATGCGCCACCACGCCTGGCAGCTCCATCCTTTGACAGAGAGTTCTGCAGGCAGGCGCTTGCTTTAAATCGAGTGTTGTATATTCCTCAGCATTACACTAGCACCTGGCTCTCAGACAGCTGCAAAGTGAATGTGGTGAAAGAGCAGCTCTGTGAGCTAGTGAGAGCCAGAGAATGGACAGGCCCCGGGCTCCCTCTCCAGCCCCCTCCTTTGGCCACTTGCTCAAGCCCTGGCTGGCAGGGCTGGGGGGGGGGGCAGTTCAAGTGCTGGGAGAAGCCCAGCTTCCCAGTCATGCTGCCACTGCAAGGTGAGAGAGGGCAAGTCTACAGACCTAGCAGAAGACCTTAATAGTGCAGAGTAGACCTCGTTCCACTAACCACGAAAGGTCTTTAACCGGCTGTGACTTCAGACACAAGCTGAATAGTGGGAGTGACCCTGGTTCAAGTGAAAACACCAGAGTTTCTCCTGCGTTTCAGACCTTTGCCTTGCTGTTCTTTATCTATTTATATATTTATTTAGGTACTGGGGATTGAACCCAGAGCCTTTGCATTGAACTTGGCACACCATCACCATCCCTCACCCCTTTGTTTTTATAGCAGAGTCTCACTAAATTGCCTAGTATGGGCTTGAACTTGTGACCTCCTGCCTCAGCCTCCCACAGTGCTGGGATCATGGGTATGTGCCATCAACCCCTACATTTGATTCATGGAATATTTTTGTCTCTTGTCCTTTCTCAGCCCTGTTTACTATCAAAGTCACCTTCTTGTCAAAATCATTTCTTTTTCTTTTTCTTTTTTTTTTTTTTTTTTTTTTTTTGTGGAATTGGGGACTGAACTCAGGCCCTTGTTCTTGCCAGGGAAGTGCTTATTCCACTGAGCCATCTCCCTGGCCCCTGGCAAAATCATTTCTTCAAAACCATTTCTTCACTATCTAATTCAAATGTTTCATAGCAATTTCCATCTCAACTGCTCATACATTCATGCATTTTCCATTTTTTTGTTGTTGTTTTGTTTTAGCAGGGAGTTGTTTATGCCCTTGGGCTATCTCTCCAACCCTGTTGTTTTATTTTATTTATTTATTTGGTGGAACCAGGGATTGAACTCAGGCCCTTGCTTTGCTAGCCAGGGAAGGGCTTATCCTACTGAGCCATCTCCTTGGCCCCTTTCCTACTTTTTTTTTTTTTTTTAAAGATATTCTACTGAGCCAACTCCCTGGCCCTGTTGTTTTATTTTGATACTGGAATTAGAACCTAGAGTCTTACACTTGGCAGACACTGTGCTGCTGAGTTCCATCTGAGGCCCTTATTATTTTTTTTTAATTGGCATTGAACTCATTTTATAGTCCAGGCTGGCCTCAAACTCACAGAGATCAGCCCCCTCACCTCCCTCCAGTGTTGGGATTACAGGAGTGAGCCAACATTACTTACAGGGTCTACAGAGTCTCACTACACAGATCAGACTCAGTGATCCTCCTGTTATCAGCCTCCCAAGCGCTGGGAGCATGCCACCATGCCCAGCCTCAATGACAGTCTCAGTACCTGCCTAAACAGGTACTATCTGGCCAGCCCATCCCACTGTTTTCAATAATGAGGAATTTATTTAATTACCCTCTTGACTACTAATCACTCTTTTCCTACCGCCTTCCATCGGGACTGCTCATATATTAGCTCCTGCAGGAAGCTCTCCCAGACCCCGAACGGAGCCTCCCGGGAGCTTCTACCCTCTTGGCCATAAGCATGCAGCCTGAGCTTCCTGCTGCTGTCTGGGGCAGTGTTTGTCTTCAGGTCTGTGCTGGGAGCCCTGAGACCAACACTTCGTCTGGGCAGCCCTCTGGTGGCCTTCTCAGGTTCGATCAGAACCTGTCTGGACTCCCACCATACCCTGGTTCTCCAGCTCCTGATTACTCAACCTTAGGCTTTCCTCCTTGTATCTCTAATCACTTTATAGTACTGCTCCTGGCCTCGCCTGTCTGGGAACAGAGATCAGTCCACTGTGACCGCCGCGTTACAGAGCAGGAGCTCACGGAACGCTGAATGTAGGAATAAACCACTTGCCTTCAAAGGAAGGCTAGTGGGCAGAAAGCCACAGGTTTCCAAGAAACTTCTCTCCTTCCTCCTCAAGTGTAAGAAGGCAGTCAGACACTGTCTTCAAAGTCCCCTACAAGGTGCCAGGAACTTCACTTCTCAACCCGCCTGTGCTTCCACCCGGCGGAATTCTACTGGGACCGAGCCAACTCAAGCCCTGCCCCTTTCCCGCGGGGGGGCTCAGGTGCTCCGAGGGCGGGGAAGAGGCGGTCAGGTGCCTGCCCTCTGCGCCTGCGTCCTAAACACCCCGCCCCTCCAGGTGCGCCCCGCCCCCTACTCGCTTGCCACTTTCTAGGGGCTTCCGAGCGTCCGCCATTGGCTCAGGCGCCTCCTGAGGTTTTGGAGGTGTGGTACGCCTTTGAGCCCAGGGCGAATTTCGGGGCCATTTGGGATTGAGGAGTGCGTGAGGAGCGGCCATAAGCCTCACGCGAAAACATTGTCCGCACCCCATAGGTTGGAGAAGGGCCTTCCGGGGGCTAGGGCACCGCACGGACCCTCCCGGTCTGCCTGCACCTGAACTCGCCGGCCTCCAGCACGCCTGTGCGACCAGGTTTTCCTGCACCTGATCGCGAGACCCCAACGGTTGGTGGCTCCCGGCTTCCTAGCCGTGGCGTCCTGGTAGGGGTAGTTATGGCGCAGCTGTGTGGACCGTGGCGCGGCCGGGTACTCTTCGCTCTTCTGGCATTGTTGCTCTTCTCCCAAGCTGATGCCGCCGACGGAGATGTACACATCTACGGTGAGGGCCCGGCAGTTGTCCACGGAGGACTGGATGGCGAAGGCCGGGAGGGGCAGGAAGTGGGGATATCAAGTGGGTCTGAGCGGGAGAGTCGCGAGGGGCTATTGGGGACGATCTGGTGATGGTCAGGGCCTGTGAAAATTGAGCCCCTTGCAAGATTTGGGGTCCTTGGGAGTGAACGGCGGCGGGCACAGGAGCAAGGGTTACGAACGTATTTTTAGGGAAGCGAGGAGAGGAGGTGTGTTTACCGAAAACGAGCTACACTGGCTCTTGCTGTGGCGGGAGAGGGGAGGCGGAGGAGAGGAGGCAGCTGCGCAGTCTTCTGGCAGTGGAAAGTTACTTGGCCAAGGAAAGCCCAGGGAGGTCAGGCCTTAGTGGGTGTGGCTTGGTGGCATATTAGGCCTCAGGAGAACCTTCTTCCCCCTTCATAGGATATTAGGCACCAACTCCCTGAGAAACCTTTCTAATTTAGTTGATGTAGAGTAGGAGCCCAATAAGGGGGGGGCTTTGGTGCTCAAAGGGAGGAAAACAAAAGGGATGGAAAAATCTTCCCAGGATACAAAGACTAGAGCCAGTATAGGTGTGAAAGTGTTGACATCCTACATCTTTTTTTTTTTTTTTGGTGGGACCGGGGATTGAACTCAGACCCTTGCGCTTGCTAGTGAAGCGCTTATTCCACTGAGCCATCTCCCCAGCCCTTTACACCCCCACATCTTGATTGGCTTCATTTTGGTTATTTTGTTTTGTTTTTTTTGAGATAGGGTCTTGCTACGTAGTTCATACTAGCCTTGAGCTCACTATGTAGCCCAGATGACCTTGGAACTCATATTGATCCTCCTACCTTAGCCTGAGTGCTAGGATTACAGGTGTACACCAGTTTGCCCAGCTGGGGTTGGCATCTTCAAATGTTGTTGCAAACTTACCTGCTTACGACAAACACCAGGGGGTTTGAGGATAGCTCCCTTGAAAGGAAACTTCATTGATTCAGGAAACTTAGTGTGAGTCTCTACAGTGTCAGGGGCTGTGCTGGTTATAAAAGTTGACTCAGACAAGCCAAGTTCCTGCATTCATAGAGCTTATAATTCTGGTGGGAGTGGCAGTTAAGTGGACTTTTAAACAAAGAACACTTGCCACATAATTAAATGACAAACAGGTAATAGAACTGGGCAAAGTGCGGGAGCTGGGTGATGGAAGATGATGGAGGCTGCTTAGCTCGGGTGGTCATGAGACCCCTGTGGAGGTGACATGAGAACCCTAACGTGAAGAATGAGGAGGCAGCAGTCATACAAAGACCATGAAGGACCAGTATCCAGTTATAGGTAGCAGAATACAAAGGCCTTAAGGTGGGAACAGTGTTGATTGTTTTTAAGAGCACCCAGGGCTGGAGCATAAGTGAGGGAAGGGAAAATGCAAAGTGGGAAAGGCAAAGACGGGAAGGTGGCTGAGCGCTTTATAGACCAGCATAGTGGATGAAAAGGAGAGAAAGCAGGAAGGAGTCTGGTCATCCTCTGTGGTAACTTCTGGACAACGGTTAATTGCCCTGTGCCTGAGGCAGGGGGAAAAAAAGGAGGACTTGTTGGGGATGCCAACGGCCACTGGGGAAAGGCTCAGCTCCAGAGAATCTGGAACCAGGACTGCAGATGTTGAACCAGAATTGGTAGCCCTACTGTGCTTTTCTTTTTTCTTTGGGTACCAGGAATTGAACCTCACACTTGCCACTGAGCTCAATTCCTGGCCCCTTCTGTGCTTTTCCTGGTGAAGTGATTTATGTTAGGGTATATCTCTGGTTGCCCGGCCTAAGACTGTATCTGGTTTCTGTTTACTCTGAGCTCAAATGTGTCCTTTAATCTTAGAAACAACCTGGTATGGTGGTGGTACCACAGGCTTTGTTCAAGGTCACACTAGAGTAGTTAACAAAGCCAGGCCTGAGGGGCGGGGGAGATGGCTCAGTAGAATAAGTGTTTTCCCTGGCAAGCGCAAGGGCCTGAGTTCAATCCTCAGTTCTGCAAAAAAAATAAAAACAAAAAAAAATAAAGCCAGGCCTGACTGCAGAGTCTTCTCTGTTCACAGAGGCCTCCCTGGTTCTGCTATGCCTCCCGGGATCTATTGACCTTTCAAAAATACTCCTGTCTGGGTGGGTGAACTACTGCCCTCCCTTATCTGAAGTGCTGTTTGTTTGAAGGCTTGAATAGCTTTATCTGAGACAGGAAGCACTTTTGATTTTGGGTCCCCCTACCCCAAATTCTTTGCTTTTCTCACAAGGCAAGGTCATCTGCCAAGAGTGAGGTGTTTCTCCTGGCACAGCTGTACAGGTGCTGCTGGGTGAGTACATGAAGAGGGACAGAAGGGAATGTGTACAAGGGACAGATTATAGAATAGCTGCTCATGGAATTGCATCTTTTTTTTTTTTTTTTTTTTTTTTTTTTTTTTTTTTTTGAGGAACAAGGGATTGAATTCAGGCCCTTGCACTTGCCAGGCTAGAGCTTATTCTACTGAGCCATCTCCCCAGCCTGGAATTGCATCTTTGTGAGGATTTTAGGGCACTAAGTGTAGTAGGGCACACAGGTTGTTGGAACTGAATTTCTGAAGGGAATGAAGTAGGAAGATAAAATACAGCAGGCAGTGAGTGGAGTTAAGGAAATTGAGGGTCTGACGAGGCTACTGTTAGAGACAAAGCAAGGTATGACCATAAGAGGGAAGGGTTGTGGCAGAGCGGATTAATGTGGGAGGAGACCCAGGGATCATTACCTGGATATGGGAGTCCCAAGAGTGGTGCTAGGAGCAGCCTGAGAAGAGTGAAGCCAGACAGATCATGGAAAAGAGAGGGACAGGGACACACAAGATGAGCAGTCAGCAGTGGACTGTGGTTCATAGCTGGGAGGGTGGAGGGAGAATTGTCTGGAAGGAGAAGGTCCAGGTTTGGATTATAGAAAGTTAACAACAGTGCTCTGAAAAGAGATTGAAGGGAGATGGTATCCAGGAAGGTAAGTCATGAGTTACATAGGGCTCAAGAGTTGGAGGTGAAGGTAGGGGCAGAACAGTTACATAGAAGTCTGGGGCTGCTTCTCTGAAATCAATGTCTTCCCGCCTGAGACTGACAGTGTTGATGAAGCTCTTGGTGGTGAAGGGAGTAGAGGAGCAATGGCCCCAGCCACTGGGGCCCCTGCAAAATGCCCTGACTTCACACCTGCAGATAAGTGGTGAAAGCTGACCCTGTGCTGGTTGTTTCTAGTGTTCAGTGCCTATTCCAGTCTGCAGTGGAAGCTGGCCCCTCCCTGGAAGGCCTCAGACAGCCTTTAAGTGACTTGTACTATGAGGTATTTTATATAATAATAATAATTTTTAAAAAAATGGTTTTGTTGCTTTCAGGTTGTGGCCTCTCTCCTTAAGAATATGCCCTATTTAGTAGTAAAAGGGGGTGGATAACACCCAAGGAGTCTTTTTTTTTTTTTTTGGCGGAACCGGGGATTGAACTCAGGCCCTTGCACTTGCTAGGCAAGCACTTATTCTACTGAGCTATCTTCCCAGCCCTGAGGACTCTCGTAAGTTGTGCAGTACAGTGAGTTTGTGGGTTATCACTGTAGGGAAGGAACTACCCTTCATCAGGAGGCTGCCCTATGTATAATTTTTTTTTTTTTCTTTCTTTTCTTTTCTCCTTCTCTCTTACCAGGGCATAAATCCTGATATCTGGAGAATTCTGAGGCATATAATTTTGTTCAACACAAGGCCAGATAACTTATTTCTTGTTCAGAGTAGAACCTTAGAAATTCCTTGAGGAGAGGGCAGGGGAGATGGCTCAGTAGAATAAGCACTTCCCTGGCAAGTGTAAGGGCCTGAGTTCAATCCCTGGTTCTGCAAAAAAAAAAAAAAAAAAAATTCCTTCAGGAGCAGTCAGTTAAGTATAGTTCCTGCTGCCAGGAACACCTCTGCCACCCCCGCTCCCTACCCCATAGTTTTTTGTCAGTCCTTGGTCATCATGGCTTGTGTTATGTTTACTTGACTGGTTCTTTATTGATAGCTGGGAATTTCCACTGGAGCCAAGCATGACCACATTCATTCTAGGACCTCCCCTGCACTTTGGAACAATCTTCAATTTCCATTAACCTCTTGAGTTAATTACTGCTTCCCCATCCCCGTAATTACAAGGCAGACTTTCGAGCAGATTTCCAGTTAGCATGTTATTAGCTGTTACTCGCGTGGGTAGTTGTGACCTAGGTCAACCATAAGATGACAGTTGGGAGCCAAGTGCTGCTAGAGTTAGTTGGAGGTCAGCTGGGGCTTCTCCAAGGTAGGATCTTAATATAGTTTTTATCCTTCATAGCAGAAGTGCTTGTTTTGCTTGTGAGGAAAGCAGTTTGAAATGGTTATTTGTTGATTTAGCCAACAAAAATAATTGAGAGACTATCCCTTTTTGGTTCTCCCAAAGCAGACATGCCCTCTCCCTGGCCTGCCCTCAGGATGAGAGGAAGGCAAGGCCATAACAGAGGAACAGGCAAATACATCTATCTGGTGATAAGCCATGACAAGAAGGCTCAGTGGGCTTAGTGCTAAAAACATGAACTTTGGGGGTATCATTAGTAATAGTCTCTTATGGGGCGGGTAGGACCTTGCCTTGAGATCCACTGAAGGAGGAAGGTCCTGCCATCCGCAGGTTCCTTTGTCTTGCTCAGCACTTTGCATCTCAGCCCTGGATGGAGAAAGCAAATTCTTCCTCTTTCACTCTCTCCCCCTTTCTCATTGTACCTGTGGCTCAAGTCATCACTTGTGCTGAGGTGGTTAGCAAGGCAGTCAAGCCTTTTTTTTCTGGTCAACAGGGTAGGCCACATAAGGGATGAGTAATAAGTGATTCATGTGAGGGAGTGGGGAAGTCCTGCAGGGGTCACACAACAGTGACTTTACTAACTCCGGGAGGGCTTGGCCTACTGAGGGCTGGGCTAATGAAGAGTTCAGAGGTGACCCAGGAAGCATAGGCATGTGTAGTGTGGAATTGTGCAGTCCTGTCCTGATCATGAGTAATGTTTTACAGATTATTGCCAGGTATGGTAGCACATGTCTGCAATCCTACCACTTGGAAGACTGAGGGGCCAGGGAGATAGCTCAGTAGGATAAGCAGGGCCTGAGTTGAATCCCCATTTGGGGGATGGGGAGGTGGGAAGGAAGGCTGAGGCAGGAGGATTATCACCAATTATAAGACAGCCTGAACTATAAAATAAGATCTTATCTCCAAAAACAGACAACATCCAAACTTCAAGTTGTTTCTGACAGTTTTTTGTTTGTTTTGCTTTTGAGAACTTTTTTTTTTTTTTTTTTTTGTGGAACGGGGGATTGAACTCAGGCCCTTGCACTTGTCAGAGAAGTGCTTATTCCACTGAGCCATCTCCCTGGACCTTTGAGAATTTTCTGTTTTTGTTTTGATTTGGTTTTAGTTTTTTGAGACAGGGTCTCATTGTGTAGTCCAAGCTGGCCTTGAACCCATTTTTATAGCCCAGGATGGGCTCAGACTCTACAGTGACCCTCCTGGCTCAGCCTCCTGAGTGCTAGGATTATAGGCATGTATCATTACACCCAGTTTTTTCACTTAAAAAAATATATGTCTATATATATATATATATATATATATATATATATATATATATATATATATATATATAGAGAGAGAGAGAGAGAGAGAGAGAGAGAGAGAGAGAGAGAGAAAGAGATAGATAGATAGATAGATAGATAGATAGATAGATAGATAGATAGATAGATAGATAATCTGTCTCCCCATCCATCCATTCTTATGTTGCCTAGGCCAGTTTTTCAACTTCTGGTTTCAAACAATCGCCCACCTCAGCCTGTGTGTACCAGTTTAGCAGCTCGGAAGGAGTTTCAGAATTTAGATGTTGTGTGCTGGGGATATAGGTCAGCGGCATGGCGCCCGCCTGGCAAGCTCTAGGTTCTGAGTTCAATTCTGTTACAAAGAAAAAAAAAGGATTTAGATGTTGCTTCACAGTGCTGAAGACATACATCACAGTTACTGCTTCACCTCCACGTGCTGGGGATGGAACCCAGGGCATTCTGTGCTTGCTTGGCAAGCTCTCTACCACTAAGCTACACCTGCTGCCTTCACAGTGATTCATTTATTTTTCCTTCTCTTTGTTTTGTCTTTTCCCTTCCCTTTCCCTCCCTTTTACTCTTCTATTTTTTAAAATTTATTTTTCATTTTTTAATTTTTATTTTTGTATATATGTGTATCAGGAGATTGAATCCTAGGGCCTTCACACTGAGCTATAACCCCAGGTTTTTTTGTTTTTGTTTTTGGCAGAACCAGGGATTGAACTCAGACCCTTGCTCTTGCCAGGGAAGCACTTATTCTACGGAGCCATCTCCCTGCCCCTCCCCAGGTATTTTTATTTTTTTAAATCTTGACTGGGTCTGTCTAAGCCACTAAGTTGCCCAGACTGAGCTTGACCTTGTGGTCCTCTTACCCCAGCCTCTCAAAGTGTTTTTTTTGTTTTGTTTTATTTGGGGGGCAGTATTGTATGGGAATGGTACTCAGAACCTTGTGCTTGCCAGACAGGTGCTATGCTGCTGATCTATATCCCTGGCCCTCTCAGAGTGTTTTGTCCAGGTTTTTTTTTTTTTTTTTTTTTTTTTTTTTGCAGAACCAGGGATCAAACTCAGGCCTTGCCTTGCCAGGGAAGTGCTTATTTCACTGAGCTATTTTAAATACCCAGCCCCTCTCAGAGTGTTTTGATTAAAACCAGCACTACCACATCCAGACTTCAGAAGTCTTTTGATTTGAGGTCCTTAAGTTTATATGCAATTAATTTTTTCCTAGGTATATTAGGGTCTTTCATTTGGAGTTTAGAATAATGTTCTTGGAAAGGTGAAAAAATATTAGCTGTTATAATACTGTGTGACCTTTCAAAGTGTCATGCTATGTATATAGAATAGATACACAGTTTATGGTATTAAAATTTTAGGATGCTTAGACTGGTGAGATAGCTTAGTGGTCTAAAGTGCCTGCTTAGGCAGGCTCAGGGAACCACCATTTGATCTCTGGTACCTCATGCCAAACCAGCCCCTGTCCTCAGAGTGGGCTGAGCTGGCCAAAAATAAATAAAATAAAATTTTAGCATGCAGTTAGGACAAATACATCTTAACAGGCACCTTAGGGGGCTGGTCGTAAAAAAAAAGTTGAGAAAACTTCAAGAGCTTGTTAGATTTTGTGTGTGTGTGTGTGTGTGTGTGGAGCTGGGGATTGAACTCAGGTAAGTGCTTATTTCTACTGAGCCCCAGGCTCGTTAGCTAGCTAGCTAGCTAGCTAGCTAGCTTGCTTGTTTGTTTGTTTGTTTGCTTGTTTGCTTGCTTGCTTGCTTGCTTGCTTGCTTGCTTTGTGTTTTAACTTGCAGAGTGAAAAATAGAAGCAAAAACAAAGAGAACAAATGACATAAACAGGGTAACATACAACAATACAGATGTTACAGATTTTCACAACATGGATGGCTAAATATATATATAGTTATTTTTTAAATGAAACAATCCAACACAGTTCAGCAGTACACAATAGAAGCGGGTTATCCCCAGAAGTTGCTGACTTGAGCCATTCACAGCTCAGTATATAACTATATACCTCCATTTTTATACTTTTCTGCTGGATGGTTAAGACCGAGTTAAAGCAAGAGCTATATAACAAAAAAATGTAACTTTTGTATCAGATAAGGTCAGTCAGGTACCCTTGGGGTGTAACCTGTAGCCCTGTACTGCTCTGTGTAGATCCCTTGTCAGTGTCAGCCTTGTGGATTTGTTAGTTTTCATCAGCTTCAGAAAACGATTTTTGGTTGGCAAAAGAGTAAGAACCCCACAGATTATCAGCAGTGGTTCTGTGAAGTTGGTGGAGCCTGGTTATTTCCCTCCAAGTTGCTCCAGTGGGCTAGTGAGCCTGGCAGTGGACTTCAGTCACAGCAGAATTGGTAGTCCTGTTTTAGTGATGAATGTGGATTGGCAGTGAGTAGGCGTGGCAGTGTGCATTGTGTTGGTAGCTTGTGAAATAGAAACATTGATATGTAAATATTTTATACCTAAAATGTCAACAGTTTTACATCTAAAATACCAAGGTTTTATGACCCTATAAATTAAGTTGGGTTTGTCATTGTAAATGTTCTTTGTTCATAAACACCTAGAGGTTGTTTTAAAGTTGCTGAGTTACTTGTCCCAATAATGAAGCCTTCCAGATACCCTAACGTAGAGATAGGCCCGTAGTTTCTTTTTCTTTTCTTCTTTTTTTTTTAATTTTATGTGTTTGGTGCAGGGTCTCCAATGTTGAGATTAACGGTGTGTGCCACCAGTGCCACCATGCCTGGCTTTGTTGGCCAGCTTGGTGCGCCCAGGGGGGCCTGCACTGCATATGGTAACAGTGATTGAACCTGGGTCCTTGCATTTGCCTAGGCAGGTGCTTAGACTGCTGAGCTGTCTCCGAGGCCTGGCACATAATTTCTGTTCTAGGAACAAAGCACTCAAATATGTAAAACCTATCCATCTTACCAAAACAGGTGAATTTTTAGACTGTCATAAACCATGGCTGATTATAAAATATAAATCAACTTTGGAATTTCATTCAGTACAATTAAAATAGTCTTTTAAGATGGGCATGGTGGTGTGTGTCTGTAAACCCAGCACTCAGAGGCTGAGGCAGGAGGATCTTCAAGGCCAACCTAGGCTACAAAGTGAGTTTAAGGCCAGCCCCCCAGACTATGTAGTGAAATCCTGTCTCAAAAAGAGAAATAAAATAAATAAACCCCAGCCATTTTGAAGAGTGAAGCAGGAAGATCACTTTAGCCCAGTAGTTTAAGGTTAGCCTGGATAAATATAGCTGTCAAAAACAAAACAGCCTGGAGCACTTCCTTGGATATTCAGTACCTCTTCATTCACACAGAATTCTTGCAATCCTCAAGAAAAAAAACAGCTTGAAATTCAGATGGGTAACCCAAGCATGGCTTCTATTTCCTCCGGGCCCTCCCTTAGACTTTCTGCCTCTAACCTGCTTTCCTCAGGGTGTACAACAGTGTGGGCCAACGTATCACTGTGGTGGTCTCCTCTCAGACTTCCTCAGTGAAGACAGACACTAAGTCGCCCGAGGCATTGCAAGTGGTCACAGAGCCAGGAACTGAGTACAGGGCACTGCTTGGGCCATCTGGATGGCCTGTTGCACCCCAGCTGGAGCGTTTGGCTTTCTGGGTCCCCTTCCTCTTCTCAGTCCCTGTGGCTTGATTCCCATTCTCATCTGCCACCCTCTGAAGCTCACTATGTAGTGACAGATTGCTTGAACTAAAGTAACACTGGGAACTGAACTCAGGGTTTCACACTAAGCTACCTCTGCAGCCCTGATTTGCTTTTGGTTTTGGTTTTTTGTTTTGATACAGTCCTCTAAGATGGCTAAATTGCCCAGGCTGGTCTCAAACTTGCAGTCATGCTGCCTCAGCTTCTCAGAGTGTTGCCATTGTAAGCATGAATCACCATACCTGGTTTGTCTTATTTTCAAAGCCTCTAAATTCTGCATTTTCAAATTTTATTATTATTGTATGTATTTAATATGGAGTCTACAGGATCTCACCATACAGATCAGACTCATAGTGATTCTCCTGTCTTCAGCCTCCCAAGCTCTGGGATTACAGGCCCAAGTCAACACTCCCTGCCTCAATCGCTGTTCTCAGTGGCCCCGGGGGCAGGACTGGGCTGGCGTGGCACGGATTGAACCCAGTTCCTGTGTCTGCCTAAGCAGGCACTTTAATCTACCGAGCTATCTGGCTGGCCCTTATTATTTTTTTATTTTACTTGTTTATTTGGTGGTACTAGGGATCAAACTCAGGACCTTATTCTTGCCAGGCAAGCATTTATTCCACTGAACCATCTCCCCAGCCCTGGCCCTTATTATTTGTTTTAGTGGCACTCAGGATTCAAGGCCAGTCTGGATTGTGTAGTAAGAACTCATCTTAAAAACAAAGCAGGGCCAGGTGTGGTGGCACATACCTGTAATCCCAACACTGGGAGGCTGAGGCAGGAGGATTGTTGTGAGTTTGACACCAGCTTGAGCTACAAAGTGAGCTTAAGGCCAGCCTGAACTGCATAGTGAGACCCTGTCTCAAAAAGACAAAACCCTGTACTAAATAAATATTTTCTTACCTTTATTTTTTAATTTAAAAAGAGGGCCGGGGAGATGGCTCAGTGGAATAAGCGCTTCCCTGACAAGTGCAAGGGTCTGAGTTCAATCCCCGGTTCTGCCCCCCCACCCAAAAAAGAAGGGTCATTGAGAGTTTGAGGCCAACCTGAAAGCACAGTCAGTTCAAGGCTAGCCTGATCTATATAGTGAGGAAAAGAAAAAATTAATAGGTGATAAATAGATAGATGGATAGGTAGGTACATAAGATAAAGTTTTTTTCTTTATTTTTTATTGAGAAACAATAAAATTATTTTGTGATGGGATCTCACTAAGTTGCCCAGAAGTTGGAGTTGAATTTGAGATCTTCCTACCTCAGCTTCTCCAGAGAGCTAAGAATACAAGAGTGTACCATGACAACCACCCAAAATATGAGGGAAGGATTGTTTTGCTTTTTTTGTGAGAAGGTCTTCCTTGTAGCTCAGGCTGGCCTTGAACTCACAATGTAGAGTTCTGAGATTACAGGTGTGCACCTCCGTCCCTTGCTGATAATTTTTTTTTTTGTGTGTGTGTGCCTGGCTCATCCTACCCTGGGGGTTGGACTGAAGGGGTAGGTGGTGCCCAGGATCCAACCATGGGCTTATGTGCTTGCCTAAGCAGGTGCTTTAGACCACTGAACTATCCCGCCAGCCCCAGATAAATGGTTTTGGCAGCTTTTGATGATTGAAAAAAAATCTAAAGAATATTTCATGATCTGTGAAAGTAATTTTTTCTCTTAAGTCAGGGTTTGGTTATGTAGCTTCAACTGGTACTGAACTGGCTGTGTGGCTCAGGCTGTCCTCGAACTTGCAGTGATCTGAGTGCTTCAGCTGAGTGCTGGGATTCTGGGTGTGCCTAGAATTAGGTTTGTGGTACCTGGCAGTCTAAAAGTTTTGTAATGTTTTTATTTGAAGGATATGGTAGATCCCTCCAGCTGGCTGCAGAGTGAAGCTAACAGTGTATGAAATGCCTGCCAGGATTTTGCAATTTAGGTTCATTTTCCAAGTAATCTATGATTTTTACCTTTATGTTTTTCCAAAAATACTGTTACTGTTTTCTAAAGACAAATTCTATTTTCACTTAATGTATTACGAAGTAAGTACATTTATTTATTTATTTAGGCCTGCTCAGCCCTCCCTGAGGGTGGGCCCACTGGCACTGCACCTGGTAAGGGGATCAACTGTGATCCCTGCACCTGCCTAAACCGGCCTAATGAGGTGCTTTAGAGCGCTGCGCTAACTCGCCAGCCTAATGGAGTGAGTACATTTAAACTTAGTTCCCTTAAGCTTTTTTTTTTCTTAAATCTTACTATTTTTTTGTTGGTACATTTTAATTATTCACAATGATCACATTCATCATAGGGAATTTGTTCCTATATATATCTTTTTTTTTTTTTTTTTTTCAGAATCAGGGATTGAACTCCATTTACCAGGGAAGCACTTATTCTACTGAGCCATTTCCCAGGCCCTGATATATATCTTTTTTTTAAATGATGTATCTTGTTTCTTTTTTCTCCATTCCCTTCCTTCAACTCCTCTTCCCCTCCTTATTTACAAGTTTTACCATTTTTTTCTATTTTATTTTTCTTGTTCTTCCTTTTTCCCCTACCCTCTTGTCCCCCTTCTAATTTGAATAGATTTTTTTGTCTCATTTCCCAACATGTATTATACATTTTGCTATTTATACTTTCAATTTCTCACATTTATTTTCCTGATTTTTTAACCTCCATTTTGTAAGTATGTCAAATATACTTAATTTTACATTCTAGCATTTGCATACAAATAGGGTTTGACATCTTTTACAGCTGGTTCCCAATATTCTTAGACCAATAATTTTTAATAATTTTATACTTATAAATAATAATAGATGTGCCCATAAAGAATAATTTCTTGAAAATGTATCCAGTCACCAGGTATGGTGGTCCATGCCTGTAATCTTAGCTTGGGAGATTTGGGAGGCTGAAACAGGAGGATCTTTGCAAGTTCAAGACCAGCCTGGGCTACAAAGTGGGCTCAAAGCCAGCCTGAACTGCATAGTTAAAGCCTGTCTATAAATAAATAAATGTCTTCCATCCTTGCCCAGTGCTTTTGGTATGTTGCCATCAGTGACCCTCTCATTAAATACGACTGAAAACAGAGGCTGCTGAGGAAGGGGATTGGCACTGTGAGCCCTCTAATGGTGATGAAATGTTAGGACGTTTAGGCAGCCCAGTTGTTTCTCCCACTGCCTATTGCTGTTGTGGCTCTTCCTGTCTGTTGCTTTAATATGTGGCTTCCTGAATAGATCAATGTTCAGATCCTAAAAACATAAGCAAAAAACTTAAGATGACGAACAATGGAAGTGCTGGGGATTGGTGGCGGGGAGGGAGCTGTGTGCGCTAGGCAAGTGCTCTGCTGCTGCTGAGCTATCACAAGCCCTTTCATGAGCAGCTGCCCGGCTGAGTCTGTGAGGTGAATGCCTGCTTCAGGGTGGTGCGAGAGTGCTGTGCTCTCCCTGGAGAGTGCCTCTTTCTTACCCTCAGGCCTCAGTCCCAGTACATGCAGGGATCTGGCATCTTTGCTTTCAACAATCCACCAAATATTACCTTTGTCTTTCTCTACTGGGCTGTCAAGTATTGCCCTCCAACTGTACTTAGATTTGCTGGGCCCACCTTGAGTTTTTGGTCTTTGAGATGTCATGCACATACTGTACACTTCCCCATTTAAGATGTACACAGTTCCTCTTTTTTTTATTGTAAGTTGTACCAAAAACTGCTCAGGAAGCAGAGACAAAAGTCCAAATGACCACCAGGACTTTCAGGTTTGCAAGACATCAGTTGGTGATCCTTGTGTAGCCAGTAGTGCTCCCTACCTAGAGGTTTGGGGGCAAAGTGGTTCCTGAGCCCTCTTTTAAGTTTTTTTCCTTTTCTACTTCATGCTGGCCTTGAACTCGCTGTGTACATAAGCCCTTGAACTCTTCAGCAGTCTTCTGCCTCAGCCTCCTGAGTGTTGGGATTATAGGTTTGTGGTACTGTGCCTAGCCATTTGGTTCTAAGGCAGGGTTTTGCGTGTAGCTAAGGCTGGCCTCCAACTTACGAGTTCTGCTTGGCCGTCCCAGTCCTGGGCTTACAGGTATATTCATCACTATGGGTCCTTTCTATTGTAGGGTCTTTTTTTTTTTTTTTTTTGGTGGAACTGGGGATTGAACTCAGGCCCTTGTGCTTGCCAGGGAAGCACTTTTTCCATGGAGCCATCTCCCCGGCCCTTTTTTTTTTTTTTTTTTGAGGGGTGCGATGCTTGTGCACCCCCAGCAAGCACTCTACCACTGAACTACATTCCTGGCTCTGATCTTGTCTAGTTGGCAGCAGTGTTGCCTCTGGCATTTGAGAGGTATGTGGGTTGGCTAAATCAGACACTGGAGGACTCTATTCATGTTTTCCCTGGGCCTGTTGATTGTGTATTTTGTGACCTTTGGCACACTGCCAAAAGCACCTGTTTCAGCTGTATACCAGCTGGTTCTGGTTGATTATTACAAGCAGAAAGTGTCTAGTCCTGCTGTATTACCCAGCTGGCCTTGAACTCATGGCTAAAGTGAACCTCCTCCCTCGACCCTCCCTGGTGACTTGGATTGCAGATGTATGATACTGTATCCAACCCTTCCTTTTGAAAAATTTACATACTGTAAGCTGGGTACAATAGCACTTTATAATCCTAGCTCCTTTTTTACATTTTTTTTTTTTTTTTTTTTTTTTGCGGAACCAGGGATTGAACTCAGGCCCTTGCACTTGCCAGACCAGCAGTTATTCTACTAAGCCATCTCCCCAGCCCCTAAAAAAAATTTATTGGCTGGGCGTAGTGGTGCATGCCTATAATCCCAACACTCAGGAGGCTGAGGCAAGAGGATTGTTGTGAGTTCGAGACCAGCCTGAGCTACGAAGTGAGCTTAAGGCCAGCCTGAACTGCATAGTGAGACCCTGTCTCAAAAAGACAAAAAATTAAAAAATTATTTTTTTTTGGTGGAATCAGGGATTGAACTCAGGCCCTTGAGTTTGCCAGGGAAGCGCTTATTCCACTGAGCCATCTCCTTGGCCTCTAAAAAATTTTTTTAATTATTACTTTTGATATAGGCTCTCGCTATGCAGTTCAAACTCATGATCCTTCTGTCTTAGCCTCCCTAGTGCTGGGATTACAAGCATGCACCATCGTGCACCGTTTCAGGGCCATCACCACATATGGTACCAAGGATCAAACTCAGGACCTTGTGCTTTCCAGGCAGGTGCTTATGCCACCAAGCTATCTTCCCCAGTACTGTAGTCCTAGCTTCTTAGGAGACTAAGGTAGGAGCATTGTGGGTTTGGGGACAGCCCAGTCAACATAATATAGTAAGATACTGTCTTGGGTGGGGAGCAAAAAAACATTGATCTTAAGTATGTAAAATCCAAGGACTTCTAGTGCATTATGTAGAATTGTGCAGCAATTATCACAGTCTAATTTTAGAACATTACCATTACCCTCCAAAGATCCTTGCGTCCTTGGCTGTCCCCACCCTCCAGGGCCCCCAGCATCGCACAACCACTGATCCACTCCCCGTCTCAGTTGACTTGCCTTTTCTGGATGTGTATGATTTGATTCATATGAAACATTCAGATAAGGGACTTTTAAACTTTCAGAACTTCCTGTTTCAGGGCTGGGGAGATAGCTCAGCGGCACAAGTGCCTGCCTGACAAGTACAAGATCTTGAGTTTGACCCCCAGTACCAAGGAAAAAAAGAAAGGAAAAGAATTTCCTGTTTCACAATTCCCCTTTTCTGCCCTGCAAATTACCTGGAATTTCCTGGCCTGGGCAGGAACCCCTGGAGAGGGGCTACTTTGCTTGTTTTCTACAGTAGCAACCTTTTTCATCTGTAGACTGGTGATTTAAGAAACATGTGGTTTATGCCCAGAAATACACATGGCTCTGATGTATTTTGGGAGATACAACAGATTATCCCCAATTGGTAAAGTAAACAAACATGAAAACAATTAGGAGTAAGAAAAACCTGTTCACAAGCATGTGGCTCTGGGATACTTGTATTTGAGTCCTGCTTCTGTAGCACCCTGTGCAGGTAGGATCATTCGGGATTGGGCTGCAAGGGCAGATGAGGGATTCTGTGGTCAGGTTATTCCCCTTCTGGGGGATTTCAGTCATTGGAGTTCTCCAAGAGAAAGGCTCCTTTGCTGCAAGCAATTGTTACTTGTTCTTTCCAAGGAGAAAGACCAGCCTCTGAGATTTTACATAGAAATGTACTTGCAGGAGCTTATATTATTTACCTTTGATTAGAGCAGGCCAGATTTTGGGACTCTTTTTAGAGCCATGTCCGTCTCCAGGAGGGAACCACCCAGAGTTCTGGAGCAGAGCTGTGACCAGCATTGCCTATGGATGGGAGAAGTAGAGTCAGGAAACCCATTTCTGGAGCTCTTGTGATTTGGGAGGTGAAGTAGCCTGCCAGGTGGGAAGGGGCAGAAATGTTGGGAAAGGTTTATTTGTGTACAACACTATTCCTTCCCAGCTGTGCTTCTTTGGCTCTGGCATGCTGAGTGCTGCCTGGCCTGGTTGGATGGAGCAGCATGCAGAAGAATCCTGGCCTCTGTTTGGCCTGTAGAAGTCATGCGTCTACACTGTTGATGTGTACATCTGGTGGGGGCAGGCCCAGAATCACTGTACAGCTGAAACAGTTGAGGGAGCAGAGTAGACTGCATTGGGATACTGAGTTTCTTTTCCTGTACAAAGAAGCAAATTCCTCAGCAGACACAGGGTTGGAAAAGGGCTCAGAGAGGAAGTATCGGCAGCTCCTGTGCATTCTCAGCCACTTGGAAGATGAAAATCAGAGGTAGGTGGACTCTTGAGCCTGATGACATTAGTTACTACTGGCTGCCCTCTTCTGGGAACCCTATAAGGAAAGGTCTAGGGCCGGGGAGATGGCTCAGTGGAATAAGCGGTTCCCTGGCAAGAGGAAGAACCTGAGTTCAGTCCATGGCTCTGCAAAAAAAAAAAAAAAAAAAAAAAAAAAAGGTCTATACAGTATGTGGGCTTCTAGGATATTCCAGTTGGCTGGGGGCTTTTGCTCAATTCATGTAGAAATCCACAATTGGTACTGTGTAGCTTTATTTGTGTTCCCACCCCTGAGCTTTGGATGCCAGCAGCTATCAGCTCTCTCAGTGTTGGCAGCTTTCCTCCGGCCAGCTGCCGGGAGTCAGCCAGCAGAGATGGCACCTCTGAGCAGACTTCATTACTCTCCATTCTGTAGCTGCCCTTAGTGTTACCAGCTGTTACTATGACAGTTCTGTGTGATCTACTCAAGGTAGAAGACACAAGCCAGGCTTGGTGGCACACACCTATAATTCTAGCATTCAAGAGGCTAAGGCAAGAGGATCATTGTGAGTTTGAGGCCATCCTGAGCTACAAAGTGGGTTCAAGGCCTGCCTGAACTACATAGTGAGATCCTGTCTAAAGAAGACAAGAAAAAAAATAGCTCAGCAGCATAAGCACCCCTTGCAAGTATAAGCTTCGATCCTCAGTACCGCAAAAAAAAAAAAAAAAAAAATGAAGTCACAGATAGACAAAGCTATGTCATCTGACAAAGGCTTCATTAGGGCTTGCATAAAGTAGAGCAGCACATAACTAAACCCAGTAAGGGTGTAAGAAGATGTATTATATAGGAGAAAAGGAGGAGTCACATGGTGTAGCATTGTGCATGAGAATCATCCAGAGGTGACAGGGCAGGGCTATCTGGATAAGTCCAGGTCTAAAACTGGCTGTAGCAGGGCTAGGGAGATAGCTCAGCGGCATAAGCACTTGTTCAGCAAGCTCAGGGTCCTGAGTTTGATCTTTGGTACCAGTGTACCATGCAGTGGTATACACCTATAATCTCACCTCTGGGGAGGCTGAGACAGCAGGATCACTACAACTAAACTATGTAGCAAGACCCTGTATCAAAAAAATGAAAATATAAAAATTAAAAAAAAATAGAGACTGGGTGTGGTGGTGCACACCTGTAATCCCAGCACTTAGGAGGCTGTAAACAGGCGGATCACAATGAGTCCAATCTAGTAGTGAGACCCTGTAGACCCTTCCCTAAAATACATTAAAAAATAAATAAATAAATAAAAATATTTATTTACTATGGCTAAAGCCATGGCAGATGCCTCCTAGAGCAGCCATGGGGCACTACAAAGCCTTAGGTGGAGCTACAGAAGAAAAATAACAAAATGCCTCCTGGAGTGCCCTGGTCCCTTCTGTCCTGGCTAGATCTTAGGACTCTGGCTAACCTCTCCCACAGGTATGCAGATGACCTTGAGTGCCAGAGTTGCCTTGCTGAACTAGGTGGATTCTGCTTTGTGTTTCAGACTTCTGCGGAGCTTCGCAGGTAGTGGGGAGGTGCCGGGCCTCCATCCCCAGGTGGTGGTACAATATTACTGACGGCTCCTGCCAGATGTTTGTTTATGGAGGCTGTGATGGAAATTATAATAATTACCAAAATAAGGAGGAATGTCTTGGGAAATGTGCTGGCGTCACAGGTAAGGCCATGGTGCTTGGGGAAATTATACTGTTTGGGGGAGTTATTGGTTGGATGTGGTCACCTTCTGTATGCAGGTTCTTCATGGTAGAACCTGAGAGAGGTTTTTATTTTTTTTTTTTTTTGGTGGAACTGGGAATTGAACTCAGGCCCTTGTGCTTGCCAGGGAAGCACTTATTCCACTGAGCCATCTCCCTGACACTATTTTATCGTTTATTTACTGGGGATTGAACTCAGGACTTACTGTACTGAGCTATCTTCCTGGCCTGTGGGAGAGGTTTTTAAAAGCACAAGAAACAGGCTCACAGGTCCTTGCAGCCACACCACCTCCCTTCATTCCAGAAAAGGAGGGCAGTCCCTCTCTGAGTACAAGGCCTCCTAGTCCTTTTGCACAAGGCTATCTCTTTGGTCCCTGGGCATTTGGGGCTTTTTTTTTTTTTTTTTAATCTCTGAGACAAATGACCTGAAAAGCTCACACAGCCAAATTATAAGTCAACACTGGAACATGCATCCTGGGATCCATCTTTCTTCCAGCCTTCTCTTGCACAGGACTCTGTGTAATCAAGATAATGGTGATGGACAGCCTTGTAGTTTACATCAAAACTGGGAGCCCCGGGCTGGGAGATAGCTCAGTAGAATAAATGTTTGCCTAGCAAGCTCAGGATCTTGTGTTCAATCCCCAGTACCACAAAAAAACATAAATCCTACCCTGGCTTTGACCCTACTACAGAGGACCTCTGAGGGAGAGTTGACAGTGGAGAGGCCTGATCCTTCTTCAGTGTCCTGAGGACTGAGGATGGGACTGTCCAAAGCCTCTGGTAAAGATTTTCAGAGGGATTGACCTGACATTAGCATAAGGCTTCATGCAGCTCTTGATGACTGTCATTAAGGTGACTCATGAGCAGGGATTCTGTGTTATGCCCTTGGCCACTGTATAGTCAGAGATAAGCTAAGCTGAGTTGTATGTAAAGAAGTGACCATAAGCATGGCTTTGGTATGACCTGGTTCTAAAGTAGTGCTGGGCACTCAGCAAAGGCTGGAGAGCTGAGGGGGCAGGCTACAATTTCAGATCAAATAGGCCAGTCTCTCACTTTCAGGGGCAGTTGTCAAGATGGTAGGTAACTGAGGGGCTGGGGAGACAGCGCAGTGGAATAATCACTTCCCTGGCAAGCGCAAGAGCCTGAGTTCAATCCCTGGTTCTGCAAAAAAAAAAAAAAAAACCATGGTAACTGGGGAAGACAATACCATGTATTGTGTTTCTCCATCTTGAGTTATAACTCGCTGTTAGAAGTGAGGAAATATTTTTTTTTTGTGAGAAATATTTTTTGCCTCCTCTGAAGTATAAGGGCACAAACATAAAATAGGATATTCTATGGGAGATGGGCTGCATTTTTCTGGAAGAAAGCAGATTTTTGGTTTCCCTAGAGGTGATCCAGATCCTAACCTCAGCCCTGAGGGTGGAGAGAGCTTATTGGTGGACATCTGGCTGTGTCTCTTGAGACCTCACAGGACCCCAAGATGAGAGCTGAAAGTGGCCTAGCAGCTGGTCCCTTGAGTTCTGTGCCAGCATGTTCTCTCCTGGGCAGGAAACTCCAGGGGAGGCCAAAAAAGAAAAGGGATACCATTTATTAATTTATAATGAGAACTAGAGCCACCCTGGGGACCAAAGACTTCACTGGGCCTGGCATGGCTCCACATAGGCAAGCCTCAGCCACATTGCTAGAAGATTGCTGATGAAGAGAACTGTAGAACCAGGGCAGCTGGTTTGTGAGGTAACTGTCAGATGACATCAGGTTAAGCCAACCCTGGCCCCAGGGACCCTCCCAGACCAACCAGCCTCTCCACTCACTGCCTCAACATAAAACTGGCTGATGTAACCACTTAAGTGTTCAGTTTAAGGATATTAAGTACACTGTTGCATGCCCTCTTTTAATTCTTTAAATAAGTAGTTATAATTAAACAGATTATTTGGCCTTGGAAACTCTTGTTTTTTTTTAGAGGCATTTTGTACATGTACTTGGATTGCCTGCTGGTTGACCCTCAAAGTAACCTGAGACAACCTGGGTTCCTCATTTCCAAGTGCAGCAGGCTTTTGGGGACCAGCTTGTGTGCTGACAGCCACATACAGAAGAGACAGGAGGAACAGGGCCCACTGGACTGCTCAGCTGGTCAAGCACAGTCATCTCTCCTCAGCAGCCTTGGAGATGCTTTTCTCACTGTCCTGTTTATTTGTCCCCTTACAGAGAATACTATTGATCGTCTGGGCACCAGAAGGAATGGTGCAGAGTCTTCTGTCCCAAGCGGTAGGTTCTTTAAGACCCTGATTGAATGAGGGCTGCCCAGATGGTAGCTATGGAAGGATTTCTATAATATGGACATTGTAAAGGGTACAGGATGGCAAACCAGGGTCTGTCTGGATAGCTAGCTCCTAGCTGCAGCATCCTGTTGCAATGTTCCCTGCCTAGGAGAACAAGAAGGCTGGGATTCTCCAGTGCCTCCCATCTGCCTGGCTTCCTAGAGGACAGGGTGACTGTTCCTGTCACTCAGGCCTCTGCCTGCTTTGCTGCCTCCACGTCCCCACTGTCCTTTGCTTATTCTGTTCCTTGCTCTTTGTATCTCTGCAGTCTTTGTCCTCTGCTGCTCTGCTTCTGTTAACTGCAGTTCTTGATCTTGAGCTTTTTGTTAGCTTGCTTTGTAGTGCTGACAGTAGCTGCCCCATTCCTCCTTTATGCTTAAAGGACTCTGCAGCAGGAGCCTAGGTGAGTGGCCCCACACAGCAAGTCTCACGTGCTCCTGCCCCAGGCAGTGGTTCCACACAGAGGGAGGAATGACAGGTTTCACCCCAAGCATGCAACCAGTGAGCCTGCCTGGGCCTCCAGTCACATGCACAGGTTGCAGTCTGAGCCCTGGGACTCTGACTCTGCCAGCAGGGTCCAGCTAAAGCTTACAGAATGTCAGAGTTAGACTGGAGTCGCTTTCCAGTTGTGCTAGGCTGGGAGTCCTGTGAGTATCCTGCTGCTGTTCTGCCTGGGTCTGTGGTTTATTCCCATGTTGGCCTCGCCAAGGGTATCCAAAGCCCTGGATCCCTGGCATGATGACTCTGGTTTTCATCCTGTTTCAGGAGAAAATTTATGCACGAGAAAAGTCTCTGGCATTGTCAGGAAATATGAACAGGCCTGTCTTCCTCATTTACATGACGGCTTGAGCTTCTTTTCCAGCTTGCAGAGAATTGCTTGTTCAAAGCCAGCCTGGGCAACTTAGTGGGAACTCATCTGCATTAATTATTAATTAATTATTTTGAAAATTGCCTTCTTCCTCCCACCAGAAACGGGGCTGGGATTAGTTTTCACAGTAATCTGAGGTAGTGAGAGCCTCTCCCTCCATGTTCATTCAGTGTGTAAGTGCTCTAGAGTCCATTATGACTGGAAGGTAATGAGGTCCACATCTGTCCTTGAAGGTGACACTTCCTTAGTGGGTCCCTATTATGATATGTGTCCTGTTTCTATCCCAGCTTCCCTAACACGTGTTCTATTTTTTCAGGTTCCAGAAGGCAGAATTCTGATGACCTCTCTAGTGATGTCTTCAGCTATGAAGGTATACCTTCAAAAAAATAATGAATGAGCTGGGCACTGACAGACTGAGGCAGGAATTTGAGGCCAGCCTTGGCTACATAATGAGTTCAAGGCTAGCCTGAATTACAGACCGAGACCCTGTCTCAAAAAAAAAAAAAAAAAGAGATTGTCGTGAGTTCGAGACCAGCCTGAGCTACAAAGTGAGACCCTGTCTCAAAAAGACAAAAAAAAAAAAAAGAAAAGAAAACAAAATGTTATGAATGACCCTTGCATGCTGACACATATTTGTAATCCAAGCATTTTGGTATACTGAGGCAAGAGAGTCTCAAATTTAATCCCAACTTGGACAATTTAGCAATTTAATGAGACACTGACACATATGCCCAGAAAAAAAATTTATTATTGTAGTTCAGGTTCATCTTGAACTCACTATGGGGTCCAGACTAGCCTTAAACTTTTTTTTTTTTTTAATCCAGAATTGGGGATTGGACTCAGGCCCTTGTACTTGCCAAGCAAACGCTTATTCTACTGAGGCATCTCCCTGCCCCAGCCTTAAACTTAATAGCAGGAATGTAGCTCAAAGTAAAGAGCTGGCTCTTTGTTCCAGAAAGCCATCTTCATGGCTGGACTTAGAGTCCCTTGTCTCCCCAGTAATTAAAAATATGTTTTAGTGTCTTTACTTTCACCATGGGTTGCATTGAAAGTGGTAGATTGGAATTAACTTGGTGAGATTCTAATAACACAATTTTGGAATTACAAATATTAACTTTTTGGACTGAGGGAAGAACTTGGAGGGTTCTCTTACAATTGGCACTCAACATGGCCAGAACATGCAACCTTCTCAACACAACAACCACTAACCAAAATCATGTGCAGGCAATCCACTGGACATTACATGACCAATTTAGAGATAGGTCATATTAGATTAAGTTGGGAGGCCGGAGAGATAAGATAGCTCAGTAGAATAAGCGCTTGCCTGGCAAGTGCAAGGGCCTGAGTTCAATCCCCGGTTCTGCCAAAAAAAAAAAAAAAAAGA
>PVKA01021503.1:0-12274 GCA_004027165.1 Ctenomys sociabilis | reverse complement strand
ATCCCTGGTTCTGCAAAAAAAAAAAAATTAAAGCAAAAGGGGAGTCAGGGAACTACCCATTCGGGTCCCCCTCCTGTCCCTCTTCTTAGACAGGAGCTTTCTTTCCCTCAATAAATGTAGTCTGCTCATTTAAAAAAAAAAAAAAAAAAATGGAGTTAATCCCAACATTTCCTGTCAATATATACTATTAAATTTTTAGGATCATTTTGAGAGAGACTAATCTCAAAGACCACTGAAGCTATTAAAAAAAAAAAAAGCAAAGGGCTGGGTTCAAGGTGCATTAATAGGAGGAGAATTTATACATGGTAGCAAAATGGGACGACTTATTGGGAACTGAGATGTACATACATACATACATACATACATACATATGTACATACGTACAGGTTTCCACTAAGGGATCTGTAGAGCAGCACTTCTAGGCCTTTTCTAGGCAGAAGCACTCTGAGGTTAGATTGGAGAAGTCAGGCCTTAATGGCTGTCTGATCTGGCAGGAAGCACAGATTGCCAGCAGAAGAGCTTTGTTTGCTTCAGAGACAGTACAGTGTGCAGTTCTGGAATTTACCCACTACTTCACCTCTTACCAGCTTGGCCACAGGCAGGTTAGTTGTCCTTGGTTCCCATGATGAAGTGTGGGCCACAGGACAGGCCTCATGGAGGCTGAGTCCACAAGGAGAATGCCTGGTGTGGCGTCATCTCCAGACAAAGTCTTTTTTTTTTTTTTTGTCTTTTTTGAGACAGGGTCTCGCTATGCAGTTCAGGCTGGCTTTAAGCTCACTTTGTAGCTCAGGCTGGTCTCGAACTCACAACAATCCTGCCTCAGCCTCCCGAGTGCTGGGATTACAAGCATGCGCCACCACGCCCGGCTCTCCAGACAAAGTCTAAGCTGTGGAGAACATATCTAAAAATTTAAAGCAGAAGGTCAGCTGGGCTGACTGGCCTTGTCCGAACTCCTTAGGTTCTGAGTAAGATGAGGGTCTCCCTTGCTCACAGCTGTGCCTACTCAGGCACATGGCAGCACAGCTCCTCTCTTAGGCCCACTCATCTAAGCTCCTTGGGGGCTTTTGTTTGCAGAATATTGCGTTGCCAAAGCTGTCACTGGGCCTTGTCGAGCGGCCTTCACACGCTGGTACTTTGATGCCGAGAAGAACACCTGTGATGTCTTCACTTACGGGGGCTGCCGTGGTAATAAAAACAGCTACCGCTCTGAAGAGGCGTGCATGCAGCGCTGCCTTGGTGAGTGCCGACCAACTCCAGGGCTCAAAACATGGTGGGCGACACTCCCGTGGGCTCCTATCTGTTCCCTGTCCCTGACACAGGGCCTTGGAAATGAGAACCTTTGGTTCCCATGCATGCCAAGGCCTTAAAGCCTCAGAGCCCTTGGAAGAGCTGGAAGTCCCTCAGCATTGCTCCCTGCAAAAAGCACGGCCTAGGGCTCTTGGGTGGGTGGGTGGTTGCTCAGTGGGCTGGCGAGCACTGTGAGCTGACTTCACCTTCCCTGGCTGGTGTCTTCTCTTCCAGTCCAGCAGCTGTATCCTGCCTTGTCCCTTGGTCCTAAAGGTAAGTGGCTTCCCATCCCCTGCCTGCTGCCTTCTGTCCCTGACTAAGCTCAGCCTGCCTGGCTGTGGTTTCCACAGTCTGTGCTAGCTTGGCCACATTAGCCTGCACTGTAAACATCTTTGTGGTGTGAAGCTTGTCTCTACATGAGAATGGGAGGTAGTGTGGAATACATGGTGGACGTTTGTCCCACCACTCTCCGTACACAAACACACCTGGCCATGAGTCAGTCATTCCTGAAGCTACCTCCTCCCAGATGGTTGGGGAGTGGCAGGTTAACAGGTTTGTACTGTGAACGACCCAAAGTTTGGAAGGAACTGTGCTGTCATGGTATATAACAAGTTGGTCATGGTAACAGGAAGGAGAGCTACTTGGTCACTGCTGTCCCCAAGCAGTCTGGCCTGACCAGAGGGTCTAGTGTTCTCCCCCTCCCCAGTCTGAGTTGTGAATGTGATGTTGGCACAGAGGACCTGCCACACTGGTTTGGCCTCTTTCTGACCTGTTTTCCTGCTGAGGAGCCATAGCCTGGCCTGCAGGTCAACTGGAACCCAGTTTCCCAGGTGTCAGGGGTGGGTTGGGCAGGGATCAAGCTCTATAGCTCGTGGAGGAGGGGCAATCCAGTGGCTGCCACAGGAAGTCACATGCCTCAGAGACCTGCCTGAGAAGGGTGCATCTTAACTGACCAGTGGGGCAACTGGTATTACCTTTACCTAGCAACTAATTAGGGTCTCAAGGGTCCCTCCCAGTGCTGCTTCCAACATCCCCCTACTGCCCGGATTGCGTCCAGCAAGCTGCAATTGCTTATTGGCATTTTGGCTGAGATCAAGTGCATTCAGCTGCCATCCCAGATACCTGTAGGGTCATTTTCCCAGTACTGGAGTCGGAAGCCATGGTCTTTTTTTTTTTTTTTCTTTTTTCTTTTTTGATGGCCTGCTCAACCTGCCCTGATGGCTGGGCTGGCACAGCATATGGTGCTGGGGGTTGACCACGGTCCCTGTGATTACCTAAGCTTGCCTAAGCAGGCGCTTTAGACCACTGAGCTATCTCACCAGCCCCTCCCACAGTCTTACTGAGCTACATCCTTGGCCATTTTTTAAATTTTTATTTTTTTTATTTTTATTTTTATTTTTTTTTTTTTTGTCTTTTTTGAGACAGGGTCTCACTGTGCAGTTGAGGCTGGCCTTAAGCTCACTTTGTAGCTCAGGCTGGTCTCGAACTCACAACAATCCTCCTGCCTCAGCCTCCCTAGTGCTGGGATTACAGGCATGCGCCACCACGCCCGGCTCCCATTTTTTAAATTTTTAAAGTGGGAAAAAATGATTTAACTTTTGCCATATCAGAACAACTAAGCAGCTCTTTGATGTCACCAGTCATTAAAAGGACATTATTAAGCTAGGATAATAGCCTAATACAAAAAAAGGTGTTTTTTTTTTGTTTTTTTTTTTGTCTTTTTGAGACAGGGTCTCCCTATGCAGTTCAGGCTGGCCTTAAGCTCACTTTGTAGCTCAGGCTGGTCTCGAACTCATAACAATCCTCCTGCCTCAGCCTCCTGAGTGCTAGGATTACAGGCATGCGCCACCACGCCCGGCTCTGTTTTTTTTTTTTGTTTGTTTGTTTGTTTGTTTTTTGATTTTGAGACAGGATTTTTTTTTTTTTCCTTTTTTTGAGATAGGATCTTACATTGACAAGTTACTCTGGCAGGGCTTGATCTTGCAGTCTTCCTGCCTCAGCCACCTGGAGTGCTGGGGTTACAGGTATATGCCAGTATACCTGGCTGAGATCAGGTCTTCTGTGGCTAGGCAGAGGGGTGTGGGAAATGTTAAATTGCAAAGGCTTTATATCCACACACAAGGGTGAGCAGTTTTCCATCCTGTGGGACTCCCACAAGCCCTAAAAGGTGGCAGGGAATAGTGTTCAAGAGTTCTTTTCTTTTCTCAAGAGTTCTTTTCAAAAGCAAAGAATGAGGCTAGGGACTTAACTCATTGACATAGCATCAGCCCAGCCTGGCAAGTGCACGGTCCAGAGTTCAATTCCCAACACCAACAAAAATCAAAAACAAGGAACACAAGAGCCACTGTGTGCCCATGACATGTCACTCCTTTTTTCAGAGGATCCCCTCACTGACTTTTTCTGGCAGGCCATATCTGCCCCTCTGCAGTTCTCCACACTTCCAGGTTGGGGAGGGGACAAACTTAGGGAGCACCCTGCTGGCTTGCCCTGATCAGGGGCCTCCACTGCATTCGTCCTCTCTTGTCCCCAGTGGTGGTGCTGGTGGGACTGTCCCTGATGGCCCTGATTGTCCTCCTGGCTGCCTCTGTGGTCTGCCTGATCCGAGTGATACGGAAGAGGCAGGAGCGTGCCCTCCGCACTGTCTGGACCACTGGGGACGACAAGGAACAGCTGGTGAAGAACACATACATCCTGTGAAGGCCGTGCCATCAGGAGAACTGGTGGGGGTGGGGGTGGGGGTGGGGAGGATGTGTGTGCTTTTTTAAAACAGAGTGATTGATGGTACCTGTGAGATCATTAGGGCTGCAGTCTGTCTGTCCTTGTACTTGGGTGCGAGGAACTGCTTCTATCCTGGGCCATGAGGTGCCCTCCCAGGAAGGCACTGCTGACTGCCTGCGTCTGTCTCAGTCCCTATCCTCTAGTGATGGTGTTCCCTGTGCCCCTTCACCCCACTACCTGCTTTCTTACCCATCACAAAGTAATGTTGTAATAGGATCTTGTTTTGATTGTTGTTGTTGTTGTTATTGTTTTAAGTAGAAATACCAGAGGTTTTTGTTGTTGTTGTTGTTGTTGTTTTTTAGGATTCTAAAAAGAAGAAAATAAAGCATACAAGTTTAGTAAAAGGCATTTCACTTTTAAAATAAATTTCAGAGCCAGGGATGTAGCTCAGCACCACAATGCCTCCCTGGCATGTATAAGATCCTCAAATTCCCGGTACCAAAAAATTAAAAATAAAAATGAAGTAAAATCAGTGTGTGGTTTCTTTGATAGAACTACTCATTTACACTTTCACCATGATAATCTCAGGAGTTCATGTGAGACAAAACAGACCCTTCTTGAAACAGACCCCTTTCATTACATCTTTTAGGTCTTTCTGAGTGCAAGCCATGGTGTGGCATAAACCCATGCTGCTTCACCAAACTGCACTCAGCCTACATCTGTAGGCAACTCTGATACTTTTCTTTTCTCTGTCATATTTTACAAATTCTGACCAAAGCCCATTGAGTTGGTTGCTGTGACCCACCTGTCGAAAGATCACCTTGGAGGGGACAGGTTGAGATGGAGGCACCTGCCTGGGGAAGGCCCTACTAATAGGAGTGGTTTTAACCTCACTTGGGTGGTGGTGACCTTGGCTTCCTGTAGTTCTGCAGTCTCCTCAGCTGGAAGCAGCAAAGGGGCAGGCAGCTCCTGGACCAGCCTTGCGTTGCCTTCCTTGAGTTTTCATGCTTCCCGTGCTGGTGCGAAATAAGACGGAGTCCTGGCCGGCTGGCTGGGCCTCCAGGACACGCCAAGTCCTGTGGCCCACCTGTGAGCCTCCTTTCTAGATGCTGGAAGCCCCTGCCCCAACTCCTTCCACACAGGCACTTCTGAGGAGGCCCCTGGGCCACCCTTAGGTCAACAGGTGGCTGGGCTCCAGCTGCCTCTGTGACTCCAGCAGCTGGGGCCTCACTCCTGGTAGTGGCCGGATGCAGTCCAGGCCTCCAATGCTGCTTTGGCTTCCTGCAGCAAGACTTGGTGCCCTTCCCTTGACCCTCCCTAGATTCCAGAAGCAAGTTGGGCCAATTACTCTTCTGCTCTGAACCTCCCTCCTTCCCTCACCTGAGGCAGGTTTCCCTGGCTACCAGGGAGTCATTGTAGAGGCTCAGAGATGGCAAGCACATGGGGCCTTCTTGATGTATCCCTGCAAATCCAGACCCCAGAGCTCCGGAACAGCCTGGACCGCAACACTCCAGATGTGCAGCTGGGAAAGTCACCTGGCTGTCCAGAGGGTGCCTGGGCACACAGAAGACAGATCCCCTACCCCCCCCCCCCACCCGGTGTCCCAGTTCTTCCCTCCCTTCTGGCTCCTGGTTCCATCACACAGTTGGCAACTTCCAGGTTAGGATGCTGCTGTCCAGTATAACCCTTGAAGCCTGTGTCAGCTTTTTGGTTGACAGTGATACCTTTTTGTTGTAAAGGCTACCCAGATGGGCCAGTAGGGTACTGAGTGGGCACTGCACACCATACCACTGGTCATCTTCGAACAGGGAAGATGAGCTTTTAAACATTCACTTGGTGGCATACACCGGCAATCCCAGCTATTGAATGAGACTGGGGCAGGAGAATTGCAGGTTTCAGGCCAGCCTAGGCTACTTAAACCCTGTCTCAAAATTGAAAATAATGGAGACTGGAAGTGTTCGGTGGTATGTTCAGAGTATTTGCTGGTTGTGCAAGGGCCTGGGTTCCACCCCCAGCATCACACAAAGATTTCTCACTGTTTTTTTTTTTTTTTTTTTTGGCAGAACCGGGGATTAAACTCAGGCCCTTGCATTTGCCAGGCAAGCCCTTATTCTTCTGAGCCATCTCCCCAATCCTCTCACTGCTTCTGAACCACATACGTTATTAGTGAGATAGTGGCTGCCCACAAAACATTTCTCCCTAGGCCAGATGCTGCACCTCTCCACGACTAATGTGAAGCCTAGGCCTATCTCTCCCCCAAAGGAGTCTGGGGACTGGGAGTCCAGTTTGGCATGGCTGTCAGGCTTTCCTGCATGGCCTCACCTTGGGTGGTGAGCATAGTGCCTTCCTGGTTGAGTGGACTATTTGCAAGCTTCCCTACAGTAGCCAAATGAGAGAGAAAATGCATTCCTATCAATGTGTAAAAATGTCATTTCCTTCCACTGAGGGGGCTTCTTGTACGTAGTGGTGGTAGAAGGGGTGAAGTTGTGCTTTGAAGAGCAGACACACCCATCTTCTGACCTTGGGGTTCAGCACTGCTCCTAGGTCATGCATTCACGTGCTCCACCTGGGTGAAGCAGCATCTGAACCTGGGACTGCCCTGCCCACAGCACACTGCCCCAAGGCCACCCAGCACGCTGGCCTGATACCTGTTGTCACCATAGCTCCTGAGTGGGGGGCCCACCCTAGCATTTCCATAGGCCAGTGCAGCTTTGTGCCAGCCAGGCTGATGCAAGATCATGTTTCTGACACCCAGGGAATCCTGGGCCGTTAGTTCCCTGTGTGGCACTGGAGACTGCACTCAGTGGCACTGCCCACATGGCTGATGGTGTGTTCAGTGTGATGGTCTTTTAGGTCAGGCTTTATGACAGTGAGTTGAGTCCCTGGTGCCCTATCCTGTGGGGTTTATGTAGAGAAGTGGATCCTTCTGTGTGGGGTATGACAGATGCCTTTAGTAGTAACACTAAAACTCAGGAGCTTGGTGTCAACCCCCTTCGTGGCTCCTAGTGGTTGGCAGTAGGTCTTCCTGAAATAAGTCCTACACCCCTGCTTATGCATCCCAGGCCAAAATACTGTAGAGCCAGCTGTGGCAGTGCATGCTGATAATTGCAACACAAAGGAGAATTGCCGTGAGTTCAAAGCTGACCTGGAAAAAAAAAAAAAAGCTGACCTGGGCTATGTAACAAGAACCTGTCTCAAAATACCACAAAAAATTATCACGGACTGACAGTTGGCTGGTTGGATGTCAAGCTTGAGCCTCTCCAGCTGTGCTGTCAGCTGTGTGACACCTCCCAGAGGATGGTCTGTCAAAATGTCCTCAAGTTGTCTTGGGACATCAAGGGCCTGACTGTGGTCAGAGGCCAGTACAGAGCTTTTGTGTAAAGAGAAGGGAAACAGCCCTGTATACTGTGTGCTTAATGTCATCACTGTGTGTGTAGGGTCATTCGTAGAGTGGGATGTTATTGGTCTTAAAAGAAAACATTCTAGCACAGGGATTATGATATTTATAGGACCAAGCTACTCTGTGTACTCCAGGCAAGACTAAACCAGACCTTGTTACAGCTGTTCTCTAGTTGACTGTGTGCCAAGACATTCAGGAGCATAAGACCCTGTGGAGGGTTGTCCCTTCCCATAATCCACCTGCAGTATGTGGCTTCTCTGTACACTAAATGTGTATCCAGGAGCCTCTTCCTCCTAAGTGCAGTGTCAGGGTCACAGGTTCAGAGTTGGAGTGACACCTGAGGGACATCTTTGTCCTTCAGTTGGACATCAGGGAAAGGGCCAATTAATGCTGCTGTGAGCAAGGTCAGTACTGTTATAGGCCACTTGAGAACACAAGTCTTTTTCCCTAAGGGGATGGAATGCTGTTGACATCCTTCGCACCAAGGCATTTTAGGGAGAAAAAATTAGGGAATCAGCAGAGGGCGAAGAGCAGAACCATTAGACACCAATGTGAGACCAACAGGGGAATCCTTGCTATTTTTTTGGTACCAGGGAGACTGCACTCAGGACCTTGTACTTACAGGCACTTGCTGTGCTACTGAGCTATATCCTCAGCCCTCAAAAGGGGAAATCCTATATGCTACCTGGACCTGTTGTTGGTCGGTGAGAAAAGGCCAGGCAGGCAGGCCTGGGGAGGACAGATGAGCTTCAGTCCCTGGTCCCAATGGCCATGAGAGATGAAAGGTGAATGACAGGGTACTAATATTTCCAAAGAATGGAAGGCTCACCATACCCTTCGGGCCTCACATTGTATTGCTGATGCAAACATTTCAGTGTCTACCTTCCCAGATATGAGTGGCTGCTATTTGTAAATCTGGGCCATAGGTAGGGTAGGGAGGTAGCAAGGGATGGGCTCCCCTATGTGATTCTGCCTTCATTTCAGTAAGTCTCTAGGTTTTACCACTGCAGCATGGCTATTCAGCTAATGTTTCCCAGCCTCCCTTGCCGCTAGATGTGACCATAAGTCCTGACCAATGGGTTGTGATAGATGGGTCTGCCTTCCCCCACTCCTTTTTTTCTTTTTTTTTTTTTTTTTTTTTTTTTTTTTTTTTTTTTTTTTTTTTTTGTCTTTTTGAGACAGGGTCTCACTATGCAATTCAAGCTGGCCTTAAGCTCACTTTGTAGCTCAGGCTGGTCTCGAACTCACAACAATCCTCCTGCCTCAGCCTCCCCAGTGCTGGGATTACAGGCATGCGCCACCACGCCCGGCTACCCCCCACTCCTTTTTTTCCTGTCTCTTTTTATAATGCTGAAGATGGAACCCAGGATTTTATGATGCTACAGAAGAGCTCAATAAGTGATGCTCACCCCAAGTCAAGGCCTGGAAAGAAAGGGTTTGCCTCCACTTTGCCCTTCCTGACAGCTGGACAGTCCTATAGTGGGGATCAGCCTCTGCAGGTCACCTTGCCCTTGGAGAACACAGGGCAACAAGATGGATGGAGCCTGGTCTCATGGGATACACACATACCCCTCAGCCTCACACTAGCACAGGCTTTCCTGTGAGAAAAAGGATGTCATTTTCTGTCTGTTTTGAGACAGTCTCACCAGGTAGTACAGACTGGCCTCAAACCCACTCATTCTTTTCCTCAGCATCCCAAGTGTGTGTTACCATGACCAGTTGTCTGTTATATTTCATGAGAAATAATGATAAGGTGTTTGTAAATAATTATAGTAACATTGAGCATCTGTTTCTATTTACCTGTGCCAAGTGCACTGTGCAAAACCATTTCCCTGTGAGGCGAGTTTGCTTCTTTATCCTGGTGGGAGCATAGATCCAGAGCCCATGTGCCCACAGAGCAGTGAGGGGTACAGCAAGGAGCTCCCCCTCCAGAGCCCAGAGGTAGCCAGTCTGTACTGGCTCTAGCCTGTCATTAGTATACCCCTGGTATCAGGTAACCTGATTCCTCACTAAATCATACCCTTCCGAGCAATGAGCAAGGCTGAGCAATGAGCAAGGCCGTGGATGTCCCCACCCTCACACACAGGCGTTACTTAGCAGAGAAGCAGATACTTTCTCTGTCTCTCTTCCAGTTCTAGGGACTGGACACAGGGTCTCTGCACTGAGCTATATACTTGGCCAGCCTTTTTTTTTTTTTTTTTTTAACCCTTTTTTAAAAATTTTGACATAGGGTCTCACTAAATTACTAAGCCCAGGGCTGGGGAGATAGCTCAGTAGAATATGTGCTTGCCTGGCAAGCATAGGGTTCTGAGTTCAATCCTTGGTACCACAAAAAAAAGAAAACCTCCATAAATCACTAAGCCCAGGTGGGACTTGAATTTGTGATCCTACTGCCTCAGCCTCCCAAAGGGCTGGGATTAGTGCTTATCTCCTCTCATTGAAAGAGCAAAGCTCTCTCTGACTTGTAAGTCACTGCTGTCACCCCTAACCCATCTCATTGCTACCTCTGTCTTCTTCATCCCCTCTAAACTGCCCCACAGTTCCTTAGACACATGAGTGCGTTCCTGCTTCAGTGCTTCTGTACTTGTGTCCCTCTGAGTAAGTGTACTCTCCCACTGCATCTTCGGATCTTTACTCAAAATATACAAGCCACAGTAGAATAAGTGCTTGCCTGGCAAGCACAAGGTGCCTGGCAACCATAAGGGCCTGAGTTCAATCCCTGGTTCTGCAAAAAATAAAAACACGAGCCAGGTACTGTGCTGTGTGACTGTAGTCCCACCTACTTTGGAGGCTGAGGCAGGAGGAACACTTGAACCCAGTTCAATGTCAGCCTGGGCCACATAGTAAGACATACAGCCCTATCTCAAAAGGAAGAAAACTTACAGAATTTCAGCAAGATCCCCTGGTGATCTTATAATCTAGCCCCTCTGTAGCGTATCACATAATGATTATCCATCTCTCTGGACTATTTTGCTGTTTTTATTTTACAGTGCTGGGAGTGGAACCCAGGGCCTCACTCAATCCAGGTAAATGCTCTACTACTGAACTTTACCCCCAGCCCTAAAGACAAGGTCTTGCTGAATTGTCCAGGCTAGCCTCAAACTTGTGATTCTCTTGTCTTAGGTCCCCCCACCTGAGCCCCCTCCCCCCATTGTAGCTGTGTCACCACACCTGGCTGTATTTCTCTCCTTGAATCATACCTATCACTTAAAAAATTTTTTTTTGAACTAGGTTCAGTGACACATGCCTGTAACCCAACATTTGGGAGGTGGAGGCAGGAGAATAACTTGCAAGAGTTCTAGGCCAGCCTGGGCTCAAGGTGAGTTCAAGGCCAGCCTGAATGAACTACATAGGGAGACTGGCTCAAAAAAAAAGGAAGCGAGCTCTGAGATATACTACATAAAAATCTAATATACAACTCACTGACTTTTAATAACTTTACTGCCAGGTGTGGTGCACACACCCATAATTCCTCTAAAGGTTGAGGCAGGGAGATCACAAGCCAGTCTAGGTTATATAACCTGTTTCAAGCCCCCACCTACAAAGATACCCTGAGAGATCTTCCTCTCAGGCCCATGAGAAGACAGAGACAGGCTGTGCAAAAGCCAGGGAGCAGATCCTCTTTCCAGAGGATCGCTTGCTGGTGCTTTGGTCTTGGACTCTGAAGTTCCAGCATTATGAGAAAGAAATGGTTTAGCGCATTAGGCCTGCGGATTTGCTACAGCAGTCCAAAGCAAGACCCTTGGTTTATTCAAAGCCAAACCAAATGCAACGCCAGGCACCAGAGTGGGAAACTCATCCAAGTCTCCCAGGCACCCCAGGATCTGCCTTCCCAATTAAGCGACAAGAGAAGTCACTCTCAGAGGTCTGTCTGCAGGTCTCAGCTTCTTGCTGTAATCCCAAGGGCTCTCCCAGGCCCCAGATGGGCTGCAAATCTCAGCAAAAGCCACAAAGATCTGGGAATTGTACAGGCATGCTCATGAGGTGTCAGCCCAATCGCAGAACTCTGGAGAGCTCTACCACTGCCGGGGGCATCTGACCCGCTGAAGGGAAGCCGAGGACCACTCTCAAGCCTTTCCCCAGAAACTAGAAGTCTCCCCCCTTATCCCCTCGCCTCATTCCGGGGGCCCTTCCCCTCCAAGCAGTCTGGTGTTTGCCTCCATTTCCCGCGGAGGAATCTGGGAGGAGCCAGAGCAGAGCTGTGAGTCATCGCCAACCAGCTGCAGGAACAAGGGTCAGGAGGGTGGAACACTGGGAATTCCTAGGTGGGCAGGTCCGCTGCCCCTCCCCTACCCCAGGGCACCGCAGCTCCTCTGGCACTTGGGACACACCTGTTCTGGCCACCATGGACTTCAGCCTGGAGGCAGGTAAGCTCAGGGGGTTCCGGTCCATAGGGTGGGGGATACTGACCTAGGCTCACTCCCTGTCACCTGTGCCAGCCTATCCGACCCTTCTCTCTGCAGCCCTGAGTTCCAACTCCAAGAAGACAGAGGGGGCCTGCAAACTGGGAGACCCCAGGCACGGTCCCCCTAAAACTCAAGGTGGGCCAGGGGCAGGCCAGAAGCCGCAGGTGAGTCACTTCAGCACCGAGCCCATCTGGGGGAGGGCAGGCTGGGGAGAACTCTGGTCCTGGCGTCATGTTGCACCTCAGCCATCCAACTAGGGGTGCGGGACCTGCGGCTTCCAGCCCTCACTGTTATCCCTCCCCAACCAGCACGGCCATGGTGGTTCCTCAGACTCCAGCAGCAGCAGCAGCAGCTCTAGCGACTCGGACTCTGAGGGGAAGGTAAGGGGGCTGCACATCCTGTCTGGGCCACGGGAAGGTCCTGCCGGTCTGGTAGCCTTTTGGAGCCCAGACTTTTCCTTGCT
>PVKA01021502.1:0-38585 GCA_004027165.1 Ctenomys sociabilis | reverse complement strand
GTCACCTACTTCCCACAATTCTCAGTCAATCCTCAAGCCACTCCCCACTGAATAAAAACAAGGTGAGGCCCTGGGTCGCTCTCTTGGTTCCGGAAAGCCATGTCATGGTAGGACTTAGAGCCCCTCAACTCCCCGATGATTAAAAATATAATTTAGTGTCCTCATTTTTGCCATGGGTTGCATGGAAAGTGGTAGATTGGAATCAACTTGATGGGATTCCAATAATGTAACTTTGGGATTACAAATATTGGTTTTTTGGACTGAGATGAGGACCAGGAAGCGTCTCCTACAAGACTCTTACCTGGAAACCAAGCACAAGCAACACAAGCTTCAAGAAAGATCCAAAAGGACTGAACCTCAGAAGAAGTATTAAGTAGAACTACAATAGAAGCAACAGCAGATGAGTAACAGGTTGGTAGACATCTGGGATGATGTACTTCTTGGGAGGCCTGTGATGGATTTGCCAAAGTGAGTCTTTGTTGGTAATATGAGATTGCCTAAGAATTAGAAATTGATTTGGCAGCCATTTATTATCTCTAGGCAAAGAACACATGAAAATAAAAATCTCGTAAATGTAAACAGGTAGAAGTAGAATCTGCTTTGAAAAGAAGTGGGTGTAATTTGAACTCCATTTTGTTACTTCTGCTGTTATCTAATGTCTCATATATTTGAACAAGTACATTTACAAATTCAAAGGTACTTTTGTTATAAATAAAACTATATTTTAAAGACAATACGATTACACCCACTATCAAATATGAAACATCACTATTTAATATAGATTTTAGTCTTTTAATCTACTAACCAATACAGCTGCAATAAGAATACTTCATCTAATAGCTATCAGTTTTTCTAATAGCTATCAACTATTCATAGACTAGAAAATTTGAATAATATTTTACAAAGGTTAAATAAAATAAGCTGTTAGAAATGTAAAACAACAGTAAAATTCCACCTTATTATAAGAAGTACAGATTTTACTTTCGAAAGTTCTAAAGCTATGAAACAACTATGGCTCCCTTCCCTTATAAAACATTTGTTTGCCTGTCAATTTGTGAGGCAGGGTTGATCAGATCTTTGCCACAGTGTTTTCCTGCACTAATTAGCAGTAGGCAATGAGGCAAAGACTAATGTCCACATGAAAAATGAAAATTTCACTTTAAAACCTGTTGCAAATATGCAACAGCGTATTACAATTACTCCTCAGCATGTAACTGTAAAATAAACTGTTATTTTGAATTCAAAACTCAAGTACTGCAAGTAACATAAAGTACTGTAAACTATAAGTCAAACTTTAAAGTTTTTATTCTTCCTAATAACAGAAAAATAAACCCCAATATTAGTTTCTTCAAAATATATTGGACAAGCAACATATACATAAAAAAATAGGAATATCACACTCATCAGGAAGTGACTTAGGTCCCAAAAGAGGTCTTACCCTGTGGTAGTTTAGCAAGTTATTTATTCTGAGTCTCAATTTCCTCACTATAAAATTTAAAGATTTGAATCACTTCAGTGATTCTTGACAGAATTCTTGTCAGCAATAGATTTGGCTATAGACATTTGGACTTTAAATATGAGAAGGCCTAGGTAACTACTTTTATAATACTTCATAAGTTATTCTGATGCATATTATTATTAAAACTGAATAGCCTAAATAATTCCTTCAGTCTTTTGCAATTCTGAGAGTCTACTTTTTACATCCAATCAAGGGAATTTTAATAGCTCCTAGCTTTCGTCATTACTCTTTTCTTATGAATAAGTATATTTTAGGAAATGGAGAAGCTGCCTTTAACTTATGAATAGCTTATAGTTATTGAGTACTTACCAGCCTCAAGAATTTAATATGTATAATTTGATTCTCACTACAGTATTGTGAGGTATATCCTAGTATTATCATCTTTATACTATACAGACAAAATAAATGAAGCAGAAAACTACTCAAAGGCACAGAAAAAGGAGATAGGAAAAAAGCTATAGAACCTAAACTCTTAACCAGTGTGCTATACTGGTTTTAATAAATGTCCTATACACTTTATTTATTTTTTGTCCTATACACTTTAAAAGAATATTCTTTACTAATCCTCACCTAAGTAGTACAGCTTTTCCTGCTAGTCTAGTAAAAAAGAAGGGTATTTTGGGGACACTGGAAAAGGCAAAAATAAAATGACTAAGGGACCTGGAGTTTAATACTCCTTGTCATAAATTACAAGCAGAAAACAGATTTATAAAGGCCTTCCCAAATAGTGTCCTTAGGAGTTTTTTCCTTCGGCTACTGTTTTGTCTCATAATGTCTGCATATGTCCTTTCTAGTGATCAAATATTTTAAATATTAGAAATGTACCTTATCAGATAAACTAGACCCTCACCTGTAAAATGAACCAAGAAAGTAAGCACAAAAGCTAAGTGAGAACTTCAGAAAAGGGTAATAACAGAAATGTTTCAGCCTATTCATAATTTGTGGTATATAAAGCAGAGTTTATGATACAGGACAAGAGGCATGGAGTACAAGAGGTTGTGACTGTAGAGACCACATGTTAAGAGGCACAACCTTCCCCTTCCAACAGTGTGGACAAGAGACCCAGCTTAGGTTTGTGACCTTAAATTTAGTGTTAAACTGCCAATATGATTTTTTAAAATCTGGGTGCACTCTGCAATCTCGGCGCAGGCACTCAGTTGGATCTGGGTTTTGCTAGGTAACTTGATAGCTGAACAGAAGACAGTTGTAGTTCCACCAAGAAAGTAGCAATATAATTTAACACAGAGTTCAGCAGGGGAAGAAAGGAAGTGAAGGCAGGGAAATGTCTTTATGGAGAAGTTAACAGACTGCAATAGGTCCTAAATCAGAAAAACCAGAAATGGGTGACAGACTGAAACTAGAGTGAGAAAGAACACTTGACATGGGGTGTCAAGGAATTAAACATCGTTGAACTGGGGGAAACTGAGTGAATCAAGATGAAGTTCTGACCAGAGAATGTGAAGTGTGCATTTATGACATTACACATGTAACAGACTAATTATAATAAGATCCAGTGGGTGATAATAAGAGTGAATACTGAAAGCAGAGGCCACTGGAGATAAGCATGTCAGGAACTTAATTTGGGACATACAAAGGAAAACTTACAATGCTTTGGAATGTAGGGTTTGAAGTTCACATGGTAGGAATGGGTACATTACAAGGTGTGCCATTCCTTTTCCAACAGCATTAGATGGGCTATTTTGGCAATGAATGCACAGAAGATGAGGGCAAAAGTTAACATGAAAAAAAACATTGTAAGCCAAATGCCAGCATCTTTAATAAATCAAAGTATGAAAGACTGGATATGCTTAGCATTGGAAAGCAGATACCCTAGAATAGGGTTTCTGTTTCTGTATAAGCTTTTACTATAAACAGTTTACACAAATGTAGGAGTAAGCAGGGGGTTAGCAAAATGAGCAATGTTTTCCTTCATTCATGGAACTGATCTTCCATTTTTCAGATATGGGAAGAACCTGTTCTTTACAACGTCATCCTGAGGCTAAGTTTTCTCTGCTAATTATGAGTAAAAAATGAAATTATCTGATAATTTTCATTATCTGAGAAAAATCCCATTTCCTGCCTGCTCTTGTAGATTTATGAAAGTAAATTACAACTCAATTGTCTCAGTTCTAATTTTAAAAGACTGGGTAAGACCACTGGGTAGTTTCCCATTACCTCACTCCATTTTAAAATGGGAAAAATCAACTAGGTTATTTTTAAATAATCTTGAAGAATCAGGGTGACATGCTATTTCCTGACAAGGTGGCTGTTCCGTAAAGAACCCTCACCTTCAACATGCTAAAAAAAAAGTGTTGTTACCGACGGCTTCAGAACAGCAGTATCTACTCACAGTTGCAAGTTTTGACTAAGTCATATAGAAGAGACTAGGTAGACTAAATGGTGCGATACAGACGGCAGGAAGAAATTTCTACAGTACCAACCACATGCTTAGTACTGTGCAAGAAAGAAATGGTCAAATATGACACCTAAAGTTGAGAAATTTCTTGTTTATTGGTCTAGCACATGATACTTAAATCCAGACACTTCCTTTTTAAGAAAAAAAAAATCACAGAGTACAGGACTTTAGAAATAACAAGTTTATAAAAATTTAGCCTAAGACCATAGCGCTGAGCAAAGGGCTGGGGAGATGGCTCAGGAGAATAAGAACTTGCCTGGCAAGTGCAAGATCTTCAGTTCAATTCCCATTACCACCAAAAAAAAAAAAAAAAAAAAAAAAGAAATCCAAAGTACAAAATAAAAGATTAGTGATAGGAAAGAGGCAGATCTTTTCCAAATGGGAAGGGGATAGAGGAGTGGATGAAGAAAAGCAACTAAAAAGGATTATGATATGCATATATACTAGCTCCCCATTATGAATGTATCCATTATGATATACAAGCATGTAGCAATAAACAAAAACAAAGTTAAATTCGTATTTTTCAGAAAACATGGTAATTCCAGTCCTTGGTATTTATCTTCTTAGGTGTCCACTCAATAATCTGTACATTAATCACTACAGCAACTTTATTCATAATTACCAAAAACTGGGAACCCAAATGACTAGGGTCTCACTAAACTACCCGGGCTGAGATTTCACTTTCGATCCTTCTGCTTCAGCCTCCAGAGTGCTGTGATTATAAGTGTGCACCACACTTGTTTAGATTATTTGACTATCATGTACCAGCAATGTGTTCCTATTACTTGGGATTGCTTTACTAGCTCATTTCTACACTCCCACTCATCTCTATTCTTCTATATATCTTATTCTTCAGAAACTGTCTTGTTGCCTGAGCTCATAACCTTTAATCTAGTATTTCTCAATTTACATATTCTACACATCCATAAATTTCTGAGTCAAACAGAAGAGAAGGCTAGAATATCTACAGGATTTTAAACTTTCTGCTTTGCTACATCTCACCAATGGCTCCTTCTCAGTCTTTTGCTGGCATATTTTCCTTAAGGAAATAGTAGATGCTGAAAATTCAACTGTGTATGTATTTTCATGTATGCTAAGCCTACACAAGCTTGTCTTTTCTTCTCATCAAGCTTAAGAAAGAACTTTCTTGTTTTCTCATGCCTTATGTCTTAGCTGTTGCCCTCTCTGAGCACACATGCAGTTATGTATGTTTATGTGAGAGGGACAGAAAGAGACAGAGACACTGGGTATTGAACAGAGAGTATGTGCACTGAATTATAAAACTATTAATTATTATTATTATTTGCAGAACCAGGGATTGAACTCAGGCCCTTGGGCTTGCCAGGGAAGCACTTATTCCACTGAGCCATCTCCTGGCCCCTAATTAATTATTTATGAGACACGGTCACACTAAGTTCCTAAATTGTCCAAACTGGGTTTGAACTTTGAATTATCCCTCTCAGCCTCTTAGAGAGCTGGGATTACCAGTATGGGGCACCAAGCCCAAGTTACTTCTATTTTATTCATATAATTCCTCTTTTCCCACAAATCTTAAGTCATTTTCCTGATAAAAGCTCTGGAAAGAGGTTTATTCCTCTCTCTAGGCTACATTAGATGACTCTGAAATGTGACTGCATGCATCTTCCCTTTTACTTTGAAGTAATCATTGTTTTAAATAATCTGCTCAATACCTTTCTTGTTCATTAGAACTGGAGTCAGTAAATGACCATTTAGTCTAACCAGCATGCAGCTTGATTTCAAAGAAAGTTTTATTCAAGTATAGCTACATTATTGCAATATGAGGAAAAGTTGGAATAGTTGTAAGAGAGACCAATTTGGGAAGCCTAAATAGCTACTCTCCATTCTTTAACAAGAAGTTTGCAGACCTTTGTACTAGGCTGACAGCCTTATAAAGGCTGAATTTCACATCTATATTTCTAGCATTAAGTACAATGCCTGACAAATATTTTGATTTGTATGAATCAGTCACACATCTGTAATCTCAGCACTCAGGAAGATGAGGCCAGAGGACTGCTGCAAATTCAGTTCTAAATTACAACACACAATTACTTATTATCCAGCTAATGATTGTATTATTCCAGTCTGAAGAAACAGAAACTAATAAAATAATACACAAAGATTATTACAACCAGAGGTATGCGATATGTAGAAAGGAAACAGTACAATTAAGAGATATTAAAAAACAGCCACAATCAAATATAGGGAGTTTGAAAATGTTTCTGTGAGGAAGTGAAGTTTGAGTTAAAATATTAAAAGTGAGTTATCTGGACAAAAAGATGAGAAAGGAAAAACAAACCAGGCAGAAGAAACTACCACATTTTCTTTTTTTCTCCAGAGAAGAAATACGTCATGTACCAGTAACTGATGCTCTTGTTAAATAATGAACTATAAAGTAAACATTAAGGATAGCGTCTAAATGGAACATTTTCAATTGGAAAATTCTCTATGTAATATTTATAATAATGTAAAATCTGAACCATTCTGTTAATAGTGGAAAATGATTAATATCTTATATCTACAGGACAGTGTATCCTACAGTCATTAATATAAATGTAGTAAGTTTTAATCTCCATGAGAAGCCTATGATATAATACAAAGTGAAAAAACAAGGACCTTATATCTACTATATTACATATATACATTTTTTTTTAAAAGTTGGACTAAATGTTAATCTGCCTCTGGGTGTGAATGAATATTCCAAAATTTATAGCTTTCCATATTTTCTGTGCTATGCATTTACAATTTTAAAGCTGGAAAAATACATTTTATTGAGGAAATAAGGGTTGATTTGTAGTTACACATCAGGGAATAGTCCTTTCAGGTCAAAACCCAGGAGAGTTCCATGTCAATAACAAAGATTATTAGTACAAGTTTTCCTGGATTTTGATTTAGGCTGTGAATATAAAAGTGCAGGGGGACTTTGGGACCAGGGGAAACTAGCCTGAGACAATGCCACCCCAAACAGGTTCTGCTTTGGAGATTTCTGAATCTTAATTATTTAAATTGGTAGCCTTATGTGCCACACACATCTGTAATCTCAGCACTCAGGAGGATAAGGCCAGAGGATTGCTGCAAATTGAAGGGCAGCCTGGGCTACATAGTTCAAGGCCAGCCTGAACTACAACGCAAGACCTTGTCTCAAAAGGGGGGTGGGCAGGTAGATAGTTCAGTAGAATAAATGCTTACCTGGCAAGTGCAAGAGCCTGAGTTCAATCTCTGCTTTTTTTTTTTTTTTTTTTTTTTTAAAAAAAAAGAATAGGAGTGCTTATAACTTTGTACGTGTTTGGTCTCTATCTAACTACAATTCATTGGTAATATGAATTATGGATATGTAATTTAAATGAAGATCTAGCAAGCTCAGGCATCAGTTCTAACACAGCTCTGTCCAGAAGGCTTTAGGTTTTGTTCCTACAACATTACCTTTTATAAGCTCAGTGGTCCCTTTCTTTAGACTATTACTACTAATTTACAGAAATGAGAAAGTTATTTTAGAAAATTTTGATTCTCCCAGTAACAGAAGATTAAACAATTAAAAAGCTAACAAAGAATAGATTTTTGTTCAGGAAATTCATCTGACCTCATAATTAGCTTGACTTCTTTGATTTTTAAAAAGAGAAAAATGAAACCCTAGCCTATGGGCCAATAAATGATTTATCTGCCCACCTCATACCCAAGAAGGTGCTATGGATAAATTAGGAAAGCCCTCATAAACCTCTTGGGACTGAGGAAAGTTGACAGCAATTGCTTACAATGTTCGCTATATTTATTTTGGGCTTCTAAATCTCTCTGGGAAGAAGTTTCTTTTTCATTATTGTTTCATAAAGGTAGGAGACTGGATGAAGATCCGAGTAAAAGTTTCCTTTAGACCACATCAACTTCTGCACAACTGACACTTTGGACTAGATAATTCTTTGTGTTACCAGGCCTTTTCAGGTCTTGTAGGATACTTAGCTATAGCTCTGACGTCTTAACTAGGTGGCAGTGGCACTTTCTAGGATGTGACAGGAAAGTTACCAAGCATTTTACAGATGTCCAATGAGAGGGCAAATCACTCCTGATTGAAGACCACTGGACTACATGGATTAGGCATGACTCCTACAGCAGTAAATAAAACTGAGTTCTATGAGGTTAAATAAAAGGCCTGATATAAAGAACAGAAAATAAGTAAAAGAAGCTAATGGACTGAATAACGAAAATATACATTCTGTAAAATCACTATACCCTGCCACCTATTCCGTAGATTAGTGGTGAATAAAATCACTGTCAAGACAGGTTGATTCCTACAATAGCAAGGTCTACTATACAGCTGTTGCAAGATTTTCTACAGCATAAATTAAAAGCAACAGATTTGAGGTGAACTTTATTTCATCAGGCTTCTCTTATTGATTTATAAAATGGAGGTATGGTGGGAAGGTATTAGAAAGGGCAGGAAAGAGATTTTTGAATTTAGCAAAAGTCAAAGACTTATACTCCGGTGCTACACCAGGAGCTAGGATAAGTGAGAGAGAGGGCCCGCCAGATAGCTCAGCGGACTAAAGTGCCTGCTTAGGCAGAGAATAGTGGCCCAGGCTCCATCCCTAGTGTGCAGTGTTGACCCTGCCCCCAGGGAGTGAATGAGACTGGGTGTGTCGACCTGCACCTGTAATACCAGGGCTTCAAAGGCTGTAAATAGGAGAATCACTATGAGTCTGATCTACACAGTGAGACTCTGTAGACCCTGTACCAAATAATTAAAATATATATATATATATACAAAAGAGATGAGCCCTTTCCTTCAAAGAGATAACATTGTTAGAATTATAAATTAATGAGTAATTCCAATAGTATAACCATTAGAATAGAAGGATGTATAATGAGCAATAGGAGCCTAGAAATAAGACCTATCTCTGCTTGGGGAAATCAGAGAAAGCACTGTGGCATTTTAGCTAAAATCTGAAAGGTAAACATGAATTTCTGTCAAGAGAGCTGGTAGCCTATAATTGTTATTTCAGCTACTTAGGAGACTGAAACAGGAGAATCATTAGTTCAAGGTCTGGGCAACTTAGCAAGAATGTCTTAAAACGTAAAGAGCAAGGGATATACAAGGCTAGTATGTAGGAGCCCCTAGATTCAAAATCCAGTACTAAGAACAAAAATACCCCTTCCTAAACAAAAACCTATTCCTAGGGCACAAGGGGAAGATATTCCAGATAGAAAGGCAAATATGGCATATTTAAGGAACTACCAGTATAATCAGTCTGGTAGGTGAATATGAGTACAGAAGGCCAACAAGTCTTTAAATACAGGCATGAACTGATGGATACTTGTTATGAACTAGAAGATGAAAAGGTCACTTGATATGAGTAAAATATTTTATGAACAGTAAGGATAGGGATGCTTGTTTCTTATTTAAAGCCACCAGGCAAATGGCTACTCAAAAAAACCCTTAAGAATGTGCCTTAGAGATATGAAGTATATAGTCCAATTTTGGACTATCTCGTATCTTAGAAAAGGCAACTTCAGGTGGTTTTTATTGTTTCTAGATTTAAGTTAAGACTTCTGGATGTGAACTTCTACCCATATCTACTTCAGATATTAAGAAGTAAACTCTGAAAATAAAGTGACCTGATAAAGTAATGTAGCCAGTAAATGAATGATTAAAATTCTCATACTCTTGATTCAAAATTCTAGGATTTCTTTTTACCTCACAAAGAGTGTATTTATAAAACACATTTGATAGTGGTTAATTAGGGAACTGTTGTCAGATTTTCAATTTCAGTACTGACTTAAAACTAAATTACATGCAATTACAAATGATAGAAATGTTTTTCCTCAAGAATGAACATTCTGGGCTGGGGAGATGGCTCAGTGGAATAAGCGCTTCCCTGGCAAGTGCAAGGGCCTGAGTTCAATCCCTGGTTCTGCCAAAAAAAAAAAAAAAAAAAAAGAAAAAGAAAACAGTAAGATTATATTGCCTCAGACTAGGGAGATGGCTTGGTAGAATAAGTGCTTCCCTGACAAGTGCAAAGGTCTGAGTTCAATCCGTGGTTCCAGCAAATAAATAAATAAATATTATATATACATATATATGTAAAAAGAATGAACATTCTTTCCTTGGAGTTCTGGACTGATTTGAATTGTGATTGCAACAACTTTTTCTTAAAATACTTATGTAATGGTGCTCCAAGAGGTAAGGGGACTCTGGTACTTGGGAGGCTGAGGGAAGATGATCAGCAAGTTTGATGCTGGTTAGACCTTGCTGAGAATGGGGGGAAGGAGAAAAGGGAAGGGTAGAAAGGAGGGAGGGAAGGAAGGAGGGAGAACACATTTATTTTACCAAAAAATGTTCATTAGACATATATTTCCCCTATTTTTTGATGCTCGGGCTGTAACACTGGGACTTGAAAATGGTCGCTTTATTCTTAAATCATTTCTAGCGTTCTCAAACTGAGATTTTTGCCTCTTCAAAGTATTACGTTATTTCCTCTACATTGGTAGAAATCTGATCACCTGTGTTTGTAATGATGCTTTGAGCTTAATAACTGCAGGCTAATTTACTGTGGCAATCACTCTCAAATTCCTATGGGTGTAAGTTCTTAATATCATTTATATATTATGGAACTTAGAGGCTACTTTTCAGTGACCTGTCCTTTTGAGTGTTTTGATTACCTGACGATCTACCATGCTTCCCTGAGCTCTTGCCACTTCAAACACATGACAACCTATAAACCAGTAAAATGCACATGGATCTATAGAATATAAGCGTATTTCTACTTATATACATAAAAATGAGTCTAGAGTCCTGTGGCAATTTTGAACTTGAAAACATGGTTTCTGCTTTCTGCTTAAACCTTGTTAAAAAAAATTCTTAAGGATTAGTTTTTAGGAGCAAAGCCTCTTGTTTTACATGAGAACTGACGGTCCAAAGAAACCAAATTAATTGTTCAAGGTCACGCCCAATATTAGAGATCAAGACAAAAACCATCAGTTCCTGTCAACAGCCAACCTAGCTGTGTGGTACATCTCCACTTTTTAAACCCTAACTGCACTGCGTCGTCCCTTCGCGATTTTCGGTGTTGTTTTGTCTAACGGTCTCTTTCCACTCCTTTTTGCTTTTACACCATCAAGGGCTAAAACCTTGCCCAACGCGTCAGTGAGTAACAACTGGAGGCCACGTCTACCTCGCTGACTTTCACGGACCTTTTCTTTGGCCAAATTTTCCCTCAAAGGCTTCCGTCCTTCGCCCGCTGGGGGAGGAGCGGCGGGGGAGGTCATGCACAGCAGACAAGTCCTTACATGTACTTGTGCGCGCCCGGGCGCACCCTGCGGGGCTGGCTAAAAAACAAGCAAGGAGCTACGTGGGCGAAAGGGAAGGCAGGGGGCGGGTGAAAAACACGGCGGTGGGAAATCCCTGAGCACAGAATCTGCTAGCCCCGGGCCGAGCTGAGCGAATAAATCTCATTCAGCGGCTAGGCGCAGACTGCCGCAGCGCGAGGGAGGAGGGCGCGGCGGGCCGCGAGGCACGCTGGGGAAGGGGAGAGACGGGAGGCTCTCTCCTAGGCGAAAGCCAGCGGCAGGCGCCTCCCGCGGCCTCGCCGAGCCGCGCCGTTACCTGAGAAGGGCCAGGGCCGACGGCCCCGCCCGTCCCGTCTCCCTAACCCCCCGCCTTTGCACTAGATCAGCCTGGAGCCTCCCATCTCCCGCGGGCGGGTTCTTACCTTGTGAAAAAAAAAATTCTCTTGGTGGCTGCCCCCCTCCTCCTCTACAAAATGTGAAATGGCGGTCCACGAGGCGAACACGAGGATGCACCTCCGGCCAACTACTCCAAGCGGCCCACACGGCCCTAAACACTAGCGGCCCCCTCTCGCTAGCCCCTCCGAGCCTATCTATGAGATCGGTGCTCCGCCGCCCCTCACCCAGGTGGCCGTGCCCACCGGCCGAATCATCGATTTCCCCGCTCCCGGAGCGCGCCCCGGGGCTTTTAGTCAGCCTCCTCCCTCGCTGCTCTCCCGGGGCGGGGGAAAAACACCTTCTCGTCTCCTCCCTGCCTGGGTGTCCCGCCTGGCATCCGCCCCGCTCCCTCCTTTTCCCGCCGCGCCCCTCCCCCAGCTATTCACACCCGCCCTCCGTCATACTCGCGCACACCCCTTCTCCCCTCCCCCGGTGGTTGCGTCCGTGACATCATCATCATGGCAACAAGAGCTGCAGCCTGGGACCAAGGAGTCCGTGTGATTCCTGGCGGCGGCGGCAACAGTGGCGGTAGTTCAAGCGGCACCACCGGCACCGACGAACGCGGGAGGGCTTTTCTCTGGCTGCCTGTCGCCGGGTGCTCCTGAAGAGGCGGCTGCTCGAGTCCCGACCCCGCCACGCGAACCGCCGCTCCTGTCGGCGCCTCTAGCGTGCGTGTGAGTGAGTGTGGTGTGTGTGTGTGTGTGGTGTGTGTGTGGGCGCTCGCGCTTGTAGGGGGCGCCGCCGCCGCCGCTGCGGAGGAAGCCGCCGCCGCCGCCGCCGCTGCCGCTGCGGAGGGAGCCGCCGCCACCCGGTCGCCCGTGAAGAGAAGGTGGTGGCGGCGGCGGCGGCGAACATGTTTTCGGTGAGGATAGTGACTGTCGACTACTACATGGCCAGCCCGCTGCAGGGGCTGGATATCTGCCAATCCCCGCTCACGCAGGTCCCTGTCAAGAAGGTGCCAGTGGTGCGAGTCTTCGGAGCGACCCCGGCAGGTGAGCGGGCGCCGGGCGCGGGCGGGAGCGGGAGCCGGCGGGCGCGGGGCGTCCTCCCCGCCGTGCACACGCGCGCACGCCGCCGGCCCTCGCGGTGAGTCTCCGCTGTGTTTTCCCTCTCCTCCGCTCGTCTTTCTCCAGTGCATGACAACAGGCGCCGAAATGTGGGTCCTTAACAAGCCTCCTTCCCCCGGGCCGGGAGGCAGCCGGCCCCGTGTTGATAGTGCGTGCGGCGGCGGCGGCGGCGGCATCGGGGCTGTAACCGCGTTTGGGGTGCGGGGCACCGCGGTCGGCCGGGTATGCGGCCGGGTGGTCGCTTGTGTCCCTGTGGACAGAGCGCCGGTGAGAACTCGGACATCTCCTGCGTGTTCCAGGTGCCCCTTTCTGGAGGTGGCCTGGAGAGCAGAGGAAGTGTAGGCTCTGGTCTGTCGTTCCAGGCCGCCTTTTCTCACCCTCGCTCTCCTCTGCCCCTTCCGGAGGTGCAGTGGGCTGGAGAGAGTGGCGCGGGGGTCCAGATAATCTTTCTCATTGAAGTGACCATGTGGCTCTGCTCTGTGTGCTCACTATACCTCTGTGGATGGGCAGCATTCTCAGGTGCAAATGCTTTTCGGGAACGTGTAGCCTTGGAATTAGAAAATGCGTGTTTATGTTGTCCAGATGAGATATCACACCTACTGGGGTGAATTTATTAGGAACCGCAGCAGCTTAAATGGTTTTAAGCGTCTGTAGGCGGATTTGTAGAATTCCATTTAAAATGTAGGTTTGTTTATTTTTAAGAAGAAATGGGGAGAGGGAGACAGCCATGGCAGGAGCGACATCTCAAAAGCTCTTGTGGAGGGAGGTATAGTGTAAGATAGTGACCAGATTTACAAGGCGTTTAAAGAACTATTTTGCTTTTTTCCTGTTGAACTGCTTACGTGGAATAATGAAGCTACCTTCTGGGAAAGAATGCTCGTACTTTAGTTTTGTATTGCCCAAGGGATTTTAGATAGCATTTCCCACTTGATGCGCCTTGCTTTCTTCACCATTCATTTTGTTATTGCAGTAGTCGGTTTCTGTGAACCAGTAATAGCGGTTCCCCAAATACAAACACTCTTTTCAAACAGTTATCTTTTAATCTAAATTCTCTGTTAGAAATGTTAATTTGAGATTTGGTAAATTTTCATTTTGGTAGAGTTATCCTTGAAAGATGGAAGTTTGAATGCTTTTAACAGTTTGTAGAAAGTGTAACACTTGAGGCTTGGCTGAAAAACATGTATTGAAGTGTTTGAAGGGTAGGTTATCTATAGAGCCGTGCTGTCTTTGTTTCTAATTGGAGTTTCAGAGTTACCGTTTTCATATCAGATGCAGGGGTAGGATAAGTTGTAAAATTGATCATCTTTTTGGCTAGATTTCCAAACTTCAGATATGTTAATAGGCTATATCCTGGCATTTCTGTGTATTAAATTACACGTGCTTTGGGTTACTTTTCAACAGTCTTTCCTGAGTGATTTTTACAGTAATTGTTATGTAAGACAACATTCTTTAAAAATAAAGACTCTGATATACTTTTGTTTGAGTAGTAAAAGTAAACACACATGGAAGTATGCTGTGAGGAGTATTTGTTCTTCATAGACATCTCACTAGTCCTTCCTTGGGGGAAAAAAATCCACTTTTTTTTTTTTTTTTGAGGTACCTTGAAATGTGTAGTGTAAATGAACAAAAAAGTGAGACTTTTTTAATGCATGCATTGAAAGGTACAATCTTGATACAGAGCTTCCCAAACTTCACATTAAGATTATTAAATAGAATTTTCTGTATAGATTACAGGTTATTAACAAATATTTTTATTTCCTTAAGAAAAAAAACCGATACATTTAGAATTTAGTTGTCATAAATCAAGCCTGCATTTTTTAGTATGTCAAAGTATTCTTAGTGGAATTAGTGTTAATTAAAAGCAAAACCAGTAGTATAGTCTACTTTTGAATTCTCTTGAAGAAAACCAGTCCAGGCCATCAAATAAAATCAGACCAAATTAAGCCAAATGTAATATTTAAAAATAACAAATGATACTTATATCTTTGTTAATAAATTATTGAAAATTTGTCAAAAATAAACTAGTGTTACATACAGCGTCATGAATTTCATTCTTTCATATATAAAATTTTGAAATCCTTAATTCTTTACCTTGGTTTGCAGAAAAGATGTTTGTAAGTTGAGTTTGCTTTATAAAGAAGGTCCTAAAAAATGGCAGTGGACAAATTCTCTCAAAGTAGCTATTTCTGAACTGTACAATAAATTGGAACCGATTGGGTTACTTTTTTTTTTCACTAGTTTTTTCTGTTGATGAGTTGTGTTTTTCTGCTTTCGGAAACAGTCCAGTTGACTTCTGGTTGTCCTGTGTTTTGAGACAATATTTGAGTAATGTATTAATAAATCAAGTGTCTTAGGCTTTCAAGTGTCCATATCTTGAAATGGTGAGATTTGAAAAGGTGTTTACAACTTTTTTTGAATGATATGTCTTGGCTGATTGATTTAATCTCTTGCTGACTGAGAATTCCTAAGAGAATTGCTGAAATTTTCTGCATGTGAGTGATGGATTTGTTTTTCAAAATCAAATCCTCTGCTTTATATAATTTAAAAAATAACTATTTTGACCTATGTATTGAGCAACATCTTTGTACAAAAAATGGTTATCTTTTTCTTTCCGAATGACATTTTAGTAACTGGCTTTAGTGGAAACAAATGAGTATGAGTAAAGTATAGGACAATGTTTTTTCATTTAGATTTGAATATGGGTATGACCATTCTGGGAGTCATGCCACTTGAAGTCCTATGTCTTCATCATAAGGACCAGAACTCAGGTGGAATTTGTACATTGTCCAATTCCTATTTCTCTACTCTTGCTTATTTGTTCAGTGTAGCACCCTTTATGCTGAGTTTAGACAGCTCTTTCAGTTTTCTCAGCACTAGGTTAAACAGAATTAAACTTTCAAAGAGCTTCCCTGCTGTGATGCAGAGTAGGAGTAAATAAAAGTGTGAGATAGTCACAAAGAAAGTAATTAAACAAGGTAGGCCAAACAGACTATAGAGGGAGCTGCTTGTCTTTACAATTACTGAAGAATTCTGTTACCTTTCTCTTAAGTCTTCTTTCAACTCAGTGAATATTTTAGTATGTTGTTCTAGATGCTAGCTGTTAAATATGAAATCAAGCTATTTAACATAAGTGTTTACATTACATGAGTAGCACTTATTTGAATGCTGTATTCAATGCTGTTAACCCTAATCTACCACAATGACTTGTTTTTATAAACTGGTAATTATTAAATAAATTTCTTAGGAGTACAATTTTTGAAATCTAGAGTATTTGTCAATTCAAATTACAAAAATTTCTCTAATGAAACTCCATGTTTTTTGATGTCTTTTCACTGAAGTACTTAAAATATTTTAAGATCATACAATACCTATTTATAATAGAGATTTTAGGAACAGTACAGAGATTTAATGACCATCACAAACAGAATTGATCACTTAGTAAGCTTTGGAGTTCTACGTAGCAAATATTACCCTTTTATATTATGTTTGATTAAAATTATAATCTATACACTTGGAGAGACTGAGGATAGAAGATCACAAGTTCAACCCCAGTGTGGACAATTTAGTGAAATCTCTGGAGCCTTCATGTAGGTAGGCACAGTAAAATCAGGTCATCTTATGTGTTTACTGTTCAGTGAACAGTGAGCACATAAGAACAGATATTCAAGTTATTTTTAAATGTTTTTAAATTTTTATTAAAAATAGCTTTACCCTCTAGAAACTCACAATGTTGCAGAAATGAGACTTGTAAACAACAACTGAATGCGAAATAATTGGACCTCAATAGAAATGTTCCTATGATATAATGAGGACTGAAAGGAGACATGTCTGTGACTTGCCCACCAAAAAGGGGAGTCAGGGAAGGCTTCATGACAGAGGTGTGGATTAAGGAATTTTTAAAGAATTTAAAAAATCTTATATAGGAACAAGGTAATTCACAAATGAAGAAAACTTCTGTATAGTGCAGCTTGGGAGTATATATCAAAGTCCTTAAATATTCCTTTTGACTCAGTAATCTTAGTTTCAGGGATTTTAATCATGAATTTAAATCTTTTGGCAAATGTGATTATCTTTTGAATCCATGCACTTTTCATTATCCATCACCACTCTAGTCTAAGCGATTCACATCTTGAAAGGTTTTACTACAGTAGTCTGTAATCTTGGTTTATCCTAATCTACCCTGTCCCCATTTAATCTAATTTCTACACTGTAATCAGAGTGATCTTTTCAAAGTGCAACCAGATTAAGTCATGGTAGTTACTACCTGATATGCTTCAGTAGTTTTCCACTGTGTTTAGGATACAGGCAAAACTCCCTGTTTTATGTAGTGGCATCTACCCATCTTAAAGTCTTACATAGTTTGACCCTTACCTTTCTGACCAACCATGATTTGAGCATATCCTTCTTGTGTTGCTCTTTGTTTTCCAGCTGCATTGGCATTATTTCTATCCCTTATTCTTGTCATGTTGCCTCCCACAGTGAGGGCTTTGTAGATGCTGTTTCCTCTACCTAGTATGTTTTACTTTTTCCTTTTTGTTTTACCTTTCCTTTGCCTAAACTTCAATTTAGCTTTCCCCAGGGAAACCTTGCCTATCATAGACTCTGAGCTGCAAGAACTCCACCATAACATTTGCTACAGTTATAATTTTGTGTCTTGGAGATTTTTCCTCAAAGATTGTGACTTCCAGAAATTTTGGTAATGTGTTTTTTGTTTACTATTACTGACCCAATGCTTACCATAAGGCTTGGAATCCAAGCATTTGTTGGAAGAATTAATCAATAGATGATAGTCATCACAGAAAATAAGCAAAAGTATTCAATAGCTGGGAAATGATTACAGAAACTGAGCATATCCATATAGTAAAATATATATTCATCATTAAGATAATGCTTTAGACTATAGATTGATATAGAACAAGGAGCATAGTGGCTCTTACCTGTAATCCCGCTACTTGGAAGGCTGAAACAGAAGGATCAAGAGTGAGCCACGCCCAGACTAGTAGGTGGGACTTCTCAGAAAAGCAAATAAAATAAAACAAAAAAATGAGTATATAATAACATGGGGAAATGCTGTCAGTTATATTAGGTGGAAAAAGCAGTTTTATAAAATAATCACTTACTAAAAATGCAGAAAAGTACATCAGAGTGTGACTGCTGGTAGTTTATGTGTTTTGTATTTTCAGCTTTTCTGTGGAGAACATATATTGATTTTATGATTTAAAAAACAACCATAAGTTAAGGAAAAACTTTTCTAGATACGGTTTGCAAGTATAGTAAACATATGAGGTTCATTGTGGACCTCCAGAATAAGTATCAAATTCATGATTACATGGTAATTTTTTCTTTTTAAATGTATTTGGCACAGGGTCTCACTACTTAGCTCCAACTCTTAGTAATCCTCCTGTTTTCAGCCTCCCCAGGGCTGGGATTACAGGCCTGTCTCTGGGCCTGAGGGTGGGGCTGGCCCAGCAAGTGGTGCCAGGGATCTAATCCTGGTCCCTGCTTTTGCCTAAGCAGGCACTTAACGATGATAATATTGTTATTGATAATAAAATTGTTTAGGAACTGCAAATATTAAAGTAGTCTGGCATTTTTGACTTACTATATCTATTTATATGAAATGTGTTTTCAGAAAAATTTTTTAAGAGTAGCATGGCAATGAAACAGACAAGAGGAAGGACCAGAAGTTAATTCAAGTACATTATATCTGTGAACTTAATATTATGAATGTGGAAGCCACTACTTTATTTGGATAGCTAGTTACTGTTATGGGAGAATGAAGTAGTTAGCTTCCTGAAGAGTCAAAGATTTAAATATGAAAACAAAAAAATAGAATAATTAACGTAGTCCAAGAATGGTTAAATAAAGCTTTTTAGAGTGTGAAAAACAATTGAAGCAAGTTTGCTGAATTTTATGAAATAAAAAATAAAATTCTGTATGAGGAAAAATCAAGTTAAAAGTTAAACATAGTGGCCAGCCAGATAGCTCAGCAGACTAAAGCACCAGCTTAGGCAGGCAGCAACCTGGGTTTGATCCCAGGTGTGGCTTGGTGGCACACACCTATAATCCCAGCACTTGGGAGGCTGAAAAACAGGAGGGTCATTGGGAGTGTGATCTGTGTAGTGAGACGCTGTAGAGCTTGTACTAAATACATAAAAAAAGGAAAAAAAAAAAGTTAAACATAGTAGCAAACCTGACAAACTTTCACAAAAGAACAATTTCTTGCTAATAAACAATTGTTTCTAGCTGATCATCCAATAGAAAAGCAAGCAAAGAGAATTCATAGGAAAAATTATAAATTTTATTAATGATAAAGATATAAACTATAACATACTACTTACTACCTGTCAGATCTGCAAAGACTGGTTACATAGTATAACATTAAAAGGATAAGATGTAGGAAAATGGATATCTTCATATGTTACCAGTAGGAATAGTGTTCCTGTTCTATAGAAAGCAATTTCAAAGTGGTTTTAAAACATTAAGTGTACATTTAATTTATACTAGAAATTCCATTCCAGGATTTTATCTCTAAAAGATTTTACATGTGTAAAACATGAAAGAATATTTGTGGTAGCATCATTTGTTGTTGCAAAAATTGGAACCAACCTAAACATAAATCAATAAAGGGAGTAGTTTAAGCAAATTACTGTTATCTATTCAGTGAAGTAGTGGAAAAGTCCTTAAAATAGGGAGATAACACTTTATGTACTGCTGTGTCTCCATGTATAAGATACCAGAGAAACATGAGATGAAGGATTCCATTATCCTCTATCCAGTATACTACTTTGTGTGGTTTAGATGAAAAATATAGAATGTAATATAATATGTCTAGTTATATTTATCTCTAGAAGGACATATGAGCATTTGGTGGCGGTGTTTGCCTTCAGTGAGCAGAACTGCTTTATGAAGAGGACAAAAGTGGATTAACATTTTCTAATAATATATACCAAATAATGTTTGGTAATCTATAGCTGTACATCTATATCTATATAGTATTTAAAGTTAGTATTTGTGAGTTACGCTTATGGGAAAAAAGCACAAAATTAAAGGGCCATCATAATTATTAACAGTTCAGTAATTACTGGATATAATTTTTATTTTTGTCAGAGGTCTTGTAATTCAGAGCTTTCAGTTGCTATTACATGGCTCACTGGAAGACAACCCTTGTGGGATGAAGGCTAAAAGAAGGCTCCTTTGGACTCTTGTAAACAATGATAAGTAAAGTTACTGCACCTTTTGATATTTTAAGGGCATTAAAGGAGGTGATTTACTAATTGAAATCTACTTCAGAGGCTATAGCTACCACTGATGGAAGAGAAATTATAGACCTGTTATTGGAGTTTGTATTCAAGGTGCCCGAGAAACATGACACCCAGTGCAAGATGCAAGCCCTCTCTGAGATGCTGAAATCACAGAAGCAGAGAAGGTGGCCTTGGGGAGGGGCCAGATCTAGGCTTGAATCTCTGTGAAAACTTCCTTTGGATCTTGCTTGTCATGTGTGCTTGTACCATTTTAGTTTGTTGCACATGTTAGGCTTGCTTGCAGAAATAAGCTCATTATTTTAAAATATTCTTGATACAAAAATGTTTTGGCTTAAAATTATATTATGAATTTCAGCATTATATAATGTCAAAGAATATATATCATAATTTAAAATTTAAGCTTATGCAAAGAAAATATAATTTCTTTTTATAACAAACATCGTGTAGGTGCCTGCAAATGCCTTCCTTTATCCAATATACTGAAAAATAAAATTAGTTACAATGAGAGAAAGGTTGAGTGACACTTTAGTTAAATCCTTTCATTTTATATAAGAATATATTTTAGATAGGCAGGTTCAGGGAGTTTTCCACTGCCCAGTGGATGGTGAGAAGTTGGGTTAAACTGGAGATCCTGACTGTCACTGTTCTCCACTTGGCACCAACACCCCAGACCATTTTTTTGGGGGGGATATTGGAGGAATTCATTGATAATAATTGGAAAAGGAATGTGACAGAGCTTTGGAGAGATTACTAAAAGAGCTGTACATACATAGTTTGGAAATCTTCACAGACCTATTGTATCTCAGTGATTAGAATCTTATAGATTATAGTGAGATTCCTTTTGTATAAAGTTGCCTTGTTTATTGTTGCTCTTTTTTAAATTTTACTGTATTTTTTTGGTTGAATTGTTTTATAGGGGAGATTTATTTTTTGTTTTTGGTGCTGAGGACCAAACCCATGGCTTCCAGCTTGCTAGGCAAGCTTCTACCATTGAGCCAAATCCCCAGCCCCGACTCCTTTTGTGATGACCATTCCCTATATTCTTTTATAAAGGATAATAAGTGTTAGATGTAGCAAGAGGAATTTAGGACAGTTGTAGACAAAAATTGATTCTAAAATTGTATGCAGGTTTTAAGAAATTATTAGACTTTTCAAGTTTCTTTGCTGCTTTACATTGTCTCTCATCTTGATTTTGATTGGATTAGGATTTATTCAATTAAAAATAAGATAAGTGAAAAATGATTTATGCCTACATAGGTTGGATCTAAGAGGGTAGATTTCATAGGATGTTGCTATTGGCTCTACATATTTCAAAAAACAATGAATTTATTGAGTAAGGTGGGCATGTGGCACAGACCTGTAATCCCAGCACTGTGTGAGTGTGGGATGGGAGGATCAAAAGTTCCAGCCCACTTTGGGCAATTTAGCAGTTAAGCTAAAACAATAACAACAAATCCCATATGTACTAATTTTAACACCATAGTGATGCTCAGTAAGAGGAAGTTAAGATAGTATGACTTTAAAACTATGTTAACTTGTAATTTTCATGTGAATATAGATAAGAGTGGGGGACAGTTAGAAAGATGTCCACTCTAAATTCGATGTGGATGTGATTTTGAAAACAAGATAAATTATAAATAAAACAAGACTCTTACTGATGGTCTTTTTAAAGAAAAGCTTTTCCTTTTTTTTTTTGGAGTTTTCTGAATCATCTTCAGTGTTTCTTCTAGTTGTCAATATTTTTTAACCATTCTTATTTTAAATGAAAACTTATTTTGTTCCTTAATTACTTTTGGAAGACTGGACTGTTTTCTGCAGCAGAAATTGAAAATATACCTTTTAGCAAAGTAAATTCTGAGAAAAATGGATAGTAATTGTCGGTGGAAATGTGTTATATATTTTGATGGGGCCAGTTCTAATTTCTTTTCAGATGATAGTTTTGGAAAGTATTAAGGAATTGAGGGACAGTCAATTTCCTTGGACATTTTACTTTGGGTTTATAGTGCATTTACTATATAAAAAATCAAATGAAAGGAAATGTGTTACTTCAAAATCATGTCTATTATATAACAATACAAAATTTTTCTTCCAATTCTCATAATTTCCAAGGCATTATAAAAAGTTTAAAAACTTACTTTGCATATATATTTTACATTTCAGAGTAATTTAAAAATTAGGTTTTGTTTGAGATGTGAAGTAAAACTTTGTAAATAATACATGTTGGTATGTGAAAGAATGTAAAGTTAAAACATGTTGGCATACTCTTAGTTTCCAGAACAAGAAAATGACTAATCTAAATTTCATTTCAGAATAAAAACCAAGACAAGCCACATAAAAGCAACCTAAAAATTAAACTGTCATCATATTATTTGTTTTAAAACTATGGAATAATATATCTGAGGAAGATTTCTCTCAAAATTGTTTTTCTCAATTTCAAGTAAGTAATTTATTTTGGTTAATATATTGGGGATGAGGGGGGTGGGTTGATCCTTGACATTGAAGTTGGTAAATCCTATTCATCTATAAAGTAACAACTCAAATATTGATCTCTTTAAAGCCTCTGTGACTCCATTGCCCACTCCCAAAATATTATCTCCTTGGTTTTTCTAAACCCTAATCCTCCTTCAACATTGCTATTACAGGACTTAATACCTAGTCTTGTGTTTGTGTATAGGAATAGTCATATGGCATTACCCTCATGTATCTCCCTCCCTCCACCCTGTAGTGCTCTTCATCCCATTGCATTATATTGCGAACAGACCTTGGGCAAGTTATTTTACTTCTGTGTGCCTTAATTGCCTCCTCTCTAAAATGAGTTTTAATGATTTCTACTCTAGAATTATTATGATTGAATAAGATAACAAGGAAAAGTCTGGCATACATAGTAATGTAAATGCTACTTTTGAACCCTTTTTCTACAGAATTTGCCATATTTACCTTATATTACTAAGTGCTTTTAAAACATTTAAATTGAATTGAAATGAATTTTTATAGTTGGTCAGTGATTTATGGCTGAATGCCTGTTTAAAACAGTTTTAAAAATTTGGATATGCCCATCCATTGATGAATATACATAGGAAGATATCCAGGCCTGATCTCATGCTGCAAATTAGCTTAAATGTATTTCTCCTGAAAAGAGCCTAATTTTCCAAAGATACCAGTAGTACCTTAAAAAAAAAAAAAATCATGGTAGAACATGTGGAAAGCGCATGCACCAAATGTCCCAATAAAAATAATGACAAGGATCTCTTGCTTCCTTTTTTGTTTTTGTAAATGTATAATGCACACAATAGTTGAATTTTTTGTTTTTTAAACCTATGTAGAATTGGGGAATACTTTATAAGACAAATTATTATTACTACTTACAGCTTCAGTTGTCTTCATCATGTATTTTCTATATATGTTTTTCTGGATTGTTTTGTTTTTAAGAAGTCAGATTTTCAAGTTAATTTTGATCTATCACACCTTCATTGACAGTGTTTAGGATTTTTAAAATAAAGACCACATACAGTAATTAAATGCCTTTTTTATTATACTGTTTATCTTTTGCCCATTTTTCTGTTGAGAGTTTTGGTCTGTTGATCCTGAAGAGCTCTTTATATATTAGGAAAATAGGTTTCCTGAAGAATCACAGATACTAACTTTGTTTGTGTGGTAAATACCTATTATTTAAATAGTGTTTTTTACTTTATAAATTTTTTATATGTCAAAGCTCTAATATTACATTTAGATACAGTTGTATTTAAGTACTAGGCATAAGAATGGAAGGAAAAAGACCTGGCATTACTCTATCTTATTTACAGTTTACTTTTTAAAGCTGTATGGCATAAAAAACAAAGTTTCAAAAGTATCCTATCTTTATTTTTTTTTTTTTTTCTTCTTTTAGTTTCTTTCTGTCCAAAAAGTAGGATCTTTTTTAGAGGACCATTTCATTTTTATATATATATATATATATATATATATATATATATATATATATATATAATTTTTTTTTTAAATAAAACAATCCAACACAGATTAGTAGTCCACAATAGAAGCAGGTTATCCACAGAAGTTGTTGACTTGAGCCATTCACAGCTCATTATATTAATATAACTTTATATACCTCCATTTTTATACTTTTCTGCTGGATTGGAGGACCATTTTAGATTATTAGCTTATATAACAGGTACAAAATACTTTTTATCAGTTAGACAAATTATTAATAATGTTGCCTTGGGCCTTAAAATATTTCAGAGTGATATGACATTGCCCTTCTCTTGAATAAGTAGTTCTCCACTCCCACCTGTTGCAGCTCTGGGAACTGAACTCAGGCCTTTCTGATGCTAGGCAGGCCCTCTCTCTACCTTTGAGCTACACCTCCAGCTACTAGTGTTTGTGCAAACTGTTTCCCCAGTAATTCAGATAGATGAATTTAATTTCTGTTCTTGTTTTTATTCCATTCTCATCATCCTTTCACATCTTTTCTAATCCCATTCACACAGCAGATACTGTTTATAATGTGAGGTACCATAAGCCAAGTAGCATGTGGAACAAAACATGTTCATCATCATCCAGGTTATTTAAAATTATTATGTCTCTTCATTATGTGAACACAATTCTGTGCAAGCAGATAAGTTACAGCTTTTTAAAAAAATGATCACCAGATTACACCAGGCTGGTTCTGCTTTGGTTATTGCATTTTAAAAATATCTTGTTTGATATTAGCTTTTCTGAAAAAAATGTAGCTGGCAGCTCTTGATTTACTTTGAGAGCTATTACTCCAGTCACATGTGGCAGAAAAATGAGGCTTTTTTTGTATTTTAGGAAAGGGTCTACAGGTTGTTCAGCGTTTTACTGCTAGAATGGACTCGTAGTGGTCTGCCTGTTTACAGCCTCCCAAGAGCTGGGATCACAGGTGTACCACCACACCCAGTCTCAGTTGTCATCTCTGTGCACCGCCCGGGGAATGGGGTTGGCTCAGCAGGCCTGGGGATGGAACCCCTGTCCCCTGCACCTGCTTGCAGGTGCTTTAATCCTCTGAGCTATTTGGTGGGCCCAGAAAAATGAGATTTTGACACACTTTTTGTGTATTTTTATTTTTATTTTTTGATATGTCTCCTCATCAGTGGACAGAGATCAGCTAATTTGGCCCATGGAAGAAATCTGCACAGATGAAACTCATAGTGATCCTCCTACCTCAGCCTCCTCAGTGCTGGGATTACAGGTGTACATTACCACATCCAGTTTCAGTAGCTGGCATAGCATGTGGTGCTGGGGAGTCAACCCACCTCCTTTTATTTTGCCTGGTAGGCACTTAGACTGCTGAGCTATCTCTCCAGCCCCCAATATCTTAATGTTTTAATTTGTTCTTTTATTATTAGTGGCATTTGTTTTTGTATGCTTGTGAGGGATTTATATTATTATCTTTGTAGTTTTGGTCTTTTTTGAGATAGGGTTTCACTATGCAGTTCAGGCTGGCTTTGAACTCACTTTGTAGACCAGGCTGGCTTCAAAACTCAGTGATCTTCCTGCCTCAGCCTCCTGGTGCTCGGATTGTAGGTGTGCACTGCACTTGATGCTTTACAGTTTTAAAATAACTTTGCTCTCCATTTTCTTTTAGTTTTGTAGTTTAAACTATTTAATGTCTTTTTGTTTAAGAAAAATGATGCCTAAGTCATTTATTTTAAAAAGAAAGAAAAGCAAAATTTGAAAACAGCAGGAGGGTAATGATTGTTAACAGTTTGGATATTGTTACCTTTAAATTAGTCAGAGTACAAGATATTAGCATTTAATTGTCCAACAATGTTAGCACAGACTTTACTTCTCAGACAGCTAAGAGAAAGTAGTATGTCTTACCTATCTTTTATGAATATATACATATATGTAAAAATTTTTTGCTTTTCTCTTTTTTTCCATTCTCAAGCTTCTCACACTGGGGAGACAATACTATGTTTACACGTATATGTATGGTTTATTTGATTAATGAGTAGAGTCTCCAGTTGTATCCATTTACCTATAGAAGTCTCCAGTTATCCTCCTGTATGGCTAAGTAGTACTTTATTCTATAAAAAGGCCTCATCTTTTTTATCCATTTCTTGGCTGCTGGACATTTGGCTTGTTTCCAAGATCTAGCTCTAACAAATTGTGCTACAGTAAACATGGGTGCACATATATTGCTGTGGTGTGTTTTTAGTTCTTCTTGGAAGATATATAGAATATAGAGAGCTGAGCATTAGAAAGAGCCTGATTATTTATTTATTTATTTATTTTTTGTCTTTTTGAGACAAGGTCTCACTGTGCAGTTCAGGCTGGCTTTAAGCTCACTTTGTAGCTCAGGCTGGTCTCGAATTCACAACAGTCCTCCTGCCTCAGCCTCCCGAGTGGTGGGATTACAGGCATGTGCCACCACGCCTGGCTGATATATAGAATATAGAAGGGGAATAGCTGGGCCAAGTGGGACCTCCAATCCTAGTTTTTTGAGGAATTTTCACACTGATTTCCACAGTGATTGAACCAGTTTACACTCCCAACAGTGGAGAAGGATTCCTTCAGATACAGTATTTTTAGAAGCATAGACATGAATGTAGTTATAAATGTATAATTATGAAATTCAAGAATTTGATAAAATATATTTTATGTTATACAGCTTTAGAGTCCATTATTCAAAATGCTGAGATCTGAACTGTTTAAGATTTTGCATATTGAAATATCTTGTACATAGGACCCACATTTGAACACAAAATTCTTTTGTGCTTCACAAATACTGGGAGGTAATTTTATACAGTAGTTTTTGTACAGCTATTATAATTCTAATTCATCATATGAGGTTATGTGTGAAATTTTCTACCCATGGTGTCCTATTAAATGTTTATGATTTTTGAACATTTCAGGCTTTCATAATGGGATGCTCAACCTAATAAAAGAAATATAGCTTAGGTTAACTTTTCATTACTATCAACTTCCCACATTCTTTTTCATTTTCAATGTAGATTTAAATTTATTTCCTTTCTTTTCCTTTGTATTTTTAGGGAAGGGTCTACAGGATGTTCAGGGTCTCACTACTAGATGAGACTCCTTGTGATCTGCTTGTTTACAGCCTCCTAAGAGCTGGGATGAAGACTGTGTGGTGCCATGCCCAGTCTGAGTTGCCTGCTCAGGGTACCCTGCAGGTGTGGGCAGGCCCCTGCATGGCTCAGCAGGCCAGGCCTGGGAATCTGGCCCCAGTGCCAGCTTGCAGGCGCTTTAATCTACCGAGCTATCTGGCTGGCCCTCCTTTTTTGCTTTTTTAGAGCTTTGTTAAAATCTTAGTCTACCTAAGGAGAGTCATATGGAGAGAAAACATTCTCTCAGGCTTTCACAGAGAGCAAATTGGTCAAGCAATGGCTGTGACTGATCCACATGGCTGACACTGACAAAGGATCTACAAGCTGCGGTACAGGGTTTCAAAATAAATCCTGAGGGGATTTGACTGACTTTGTCAGATACAAAAGTTATGTTTCTTGTTATATAGGTCTTGCTTTATCTTGGTCTTAACCATCCAGCAGAAAAGTATAAAAATGAGATATAAAAAAGCCATACTGAGCTCTACAAAGCCCAAGTTAACAGCTGACATTGCCAGTCCTGCAGATAACCCACTACTATAATGGACTACAGGACTGTATTGGATTATTTTGCTGAATTCTCACACCTACAATATTTAAATGGCAATGGAATATCCACCTCTAACAGAACTAAACAAAACAGGGTATACAAATGAAGGACCATTTTGTATCTGTATATACAAAATAGGATAGATACACAGCTACTTTCTCTTAAATCAATGAGAAGTTGTACTAATAGTGTTTGGACAGGATATCATGTCTGCATCTTGTACTATGAATAACCCCTACGAAGACAACAATATGCAGGGCTGGGGAAATGGCTCAGTGGAAAAAGTGCCTCCTTGGCAAGTGCAGGGGCCTGAGTTCAGTCCCCAGCTCTGTAAAACAAACAAACAAAAAAAAAACAGTGGGAAGTTTCCAAAGGAAATGTGACAACAATATGCAATGTATTAATTATTGAAACTCCTGTTAATCGGTTTTGAAACTGTCATTGCTATTTCTCAATAAAATTAATAAGAAAAATCTTAGTCTGCACATTTGCTGTCGTTTTATTCCTTCCTTGCCTTTTTAATTTATCTTGATATTTCACAGAAAACTTACTTTCATGTATCTTACTGAGAGCAGATGGCAGATACTTTGTATATTTTGTTTCCTTTTGTAAATAATCATAGTATTTTCTTTTCTATTTTTGTTTTTTCTTTTTGAGACAGGGTTTCCCTCCTTGTATTGTCTAGAATGACCTTACACTTGTTATGTAGCACAGACTGCCTCAAACATACAATTCTCAGTGCTCATGTTAAAAACCTGTGCCCACATGCCTGACTTTGGTATTTTTAATGTTTATATAGACTGTACTCCTTGTTTATCTATCTGTAAACAAGAGGTTAGTCAAATAGGTACGTAATGCTAAGCCACTTTGTCATCTTTATTTTCCTCTAAGTTGATAGAATTGCCTCCTTGATAGACAGTGTTAGTGATTGTGCACAGCCTACTCAGATGAAAGCAGTTATCCATTGTACCACTATTAAAGTTTGTTTTCCCCTGTTCCCACTGTACACTCTGGCATCTGGGAGCCAACATTAGTGAAATCTTGGGAGACTATCCCCTTCTTCCATTTTATATCTCAGCAAGTGGGATGTTACAATCAGTGTGTGCCACACTTAATTGATAGTCTCTTTCATTTCTTAGTAGTACAAAAATTATGTCTTAGAATCATTGACATTTGAGATTTAATGAAGTATATTAATAGATTTTTAGCTTAATGTCATTCAAAATTGAATCTCCTTACTTGTTAGAAGTAGAGCAGTAATATTAGCCCTTCTTTCAGGACAATTTTGGCCTTAACTCTCTTTTACTCCCCTGGAGTTTTAGTTCCCTGTTAAAAATAGAATGTCAGTTGTATTACAAAAACCATTACTTGCAGTAGAAGTGACTCATAATTAATAAATTAGGTAAAGACTTGAAAGAAGATTGGATGAAGTGTAAATAACTAGTGGAAGGTTATGTATTAGGGCTTTCCTTGTAACTGAACAAGTCTGTTGCTGAGACTCAGCAAGCTCTCTGGGACTGGAGGTACTGGTTGCTGTTTGCTACTTCCAAGCTAGAGTAGCTAATGACCAGCTCTTGTGCTTATTGTATTATATGGCAGACCTGCAATACACTGTAAGAGGCCAAAGCAGCCAACCCCTGAATTACTTTGAGGATCCTGCTTGCGTGCTGCTTCATATCTTACTAGGAAGTGTAACCAATGTCTAGTGTGTCCAGTTTGGGTTGTTTGAGTCATTGTGTCTATCTAAGCCAGCAGTATATGTATAAGTTTCAGATTTTCCACATCTTCACCACCATTTAGAATGGTCAGCCTTTGAATTCTAAGCTAATTCCTCATTTTAAACTCTAAATATCTCACTTTGATTTGCACATTTTCATCTCACCATTGAGGTTAATTTTTCTGTTTAACATGTATACCAAACATAAAAGAGAGTGTTGAAGTTCTGACTTGTCTTACTCTTTCCAGTTGTCAGCTCCCCCTTCCATGTTTTAATGCTTTGTTAAATCATGTATATTGGGATTTTTATGTTGTACTGAAGAATTTATTTTTTGTTCCCAAAGTAGTATTCCTTGTATAGTGCTTTTTCTTAATGTGTTCTTTTATATTACTAATATAGGTGCTTCAGCTTTCTTTTGATTAATAATCACATGCTATATCAGATAAAGAACTGTCATAAATGTCATAGATGCTGGCAATAGACATCAAATTCCTGGGTCAATGTATATTTAATAAGAAGGAACTAAGGAGATGGTTGCACGACAGATACTAATCTGAAGTGCTCCAAAATCCTTAGAGCATCATGTGAATGCACAAAAAATTAGCGAGTTTTTATTTTTCAGATTAAGTATGTTCAATCTTACAACAGTTAGAAAGGAATGTTACTTGAAAGAAAAGTAAAAAGAAAAGATGAGCTTCTGTTCTTTAATTTACAACAGTTAAATTGTATCGGATTAACTAAATCTTTCAATAAATATGATTGAAGTGTCTATAAATTTAATCTGACTTTGCAATTGAAATCTGAACTTTAATATTATGGACTGGTGGCCCATTAATAATTGGGGAATAATTGTTTGAGGGAACTTGTTCAATATAAGTTTTTTGTGGCCTTAGCTTTATGTTTTAGGATTTCTCATTGTGACATATTATGCACTTTCATGGAAAAGAAAATGTTTTGTTTGACCCATGCTTTAGTAGCTGGCATATTGTGAAATGGGGTTGCTCGTAGATTGATATTGGAGAATAGCCACATAAAAAGACGAAGAGCTAAATGCATGAAACATTTACTTTGTTGGCAGAAAGCCCAGTATATAGATTCTTTTACAAAATTGAAGTAAATGTGATCAAAGGGAATTACATGTTTAAAGTGTTAAATTTGAGCTACATCTCCAGCATACACTCTACTACAGGGTCAATCTTCATTGACAACTATGACTTTTCTGGCTCTGTTTTTGTAGAAAAGGAACAGGAAATTGTAGAGTAGATATAGGAAATTGTTTTTTTCTCAGATAAAAAGGAAGATTCTCAGAGCTGGAGGTGTACCTTGGTACTATGCTTACCTGAAATGAGTGAGGCCCTAAACTTGGTCCAAGCCCTGCAAAAGAGAAAAAAGAAAGAAAGAAAGACAGGCAGGCAGTAGGCAGGCAGGCAGACAGACAGACAGACAGTGAGGCCCTAAACTTGGTCCAGGCCCTGCAAAAGAGAAAAAAGAAAGGCAGGCAGGCAGGCAGGCAGGCAGGCAGACAGACAGACAGACAGAGAGATAAACAGACAAAAGAAAAACTCATATGTCTATACAAAAAATAGAGAAAATAAATAGCATTCTATTTTATTAATCTACTTTTCTCACTTTCCTTTGATGTAGGACTTAGGGTATTTTCTGAAGAAGAATTACTTCTTTTGTACCTGATCTTCACAAACAGATGACAACCCCTTATGTGTAAATCCATTCTCTATCCTCCTCCATTGTTACTACTTTGAGATGTATTTGTAGTGCTGGACAAGGAGCCTAGGACCTAGCACCTGCTAGGAAAGCTTCATGCTGCTAAGTAACAGCCCTGGCCCAACATCTCATTATTTTTGCTTAGGATCATCATAATCGCTTTCTAGTTTGCTTCTGACTTTACCTCTATTCAAATTTAGCACTTGTATTGTCATTAAATCTTTCTAAAACCCAGGTGTCATCATGTTACCATATTGACAGTGGTATAATACTGGAAAATAGGTGAAAAAATACCAATAACCTAAATATTAAAAAATGAGGATTGTTTTTCTCTGTGGGGTATGTAAGGTCTGTGCTGTATAGTGATCAAATCTTAGGACCAGCAGAAGGGGAAAATACTCCTTTTCATGACTAGGTGATGGAGAGGCTGTACAATAGTTTGTACAGTATGAGCCTTTTAAAAATGTTTCTAACACAAACATATAAGCAAAAATAACACCAATAAGTGAAATGATTTGGTGGTAGATATATTTTTTTTTTGTATTCTTAAAACAAATCCATCTATTATTTTATCATTAAGAAAGCATTGATAAACAAAAACATAATTTGTTGACATTATTTTCTTTCTTGAGGTTGCTATTAGTGTCCTGTATTCTAGAAGTATTTCTCAAGATGTAGTTAATGGATATACTTGTCTTCATATAGTATTCTTACTAAAATTATAGATTCCTGGGGTCATTCCCAGGTTCAGGAAATTAAAAACCTTTAGGGTTTAGGGAGAGCTATGGGTGATTCTTATACAGTATATCCTAAAGTGTTCAGACTAACTTATAGGAGAAAGACTGAATGCCAGATAAAACTTTCATTTTTCTGCTTTTTTCCCCATGTATAGGATTCAGTGTGAACTTGCTGTTGGTCAGTGTATATCTTAAGACTCTATGCTATTGCAAATGTGCAGAGTATGATGCATAATATCATCATCCATTAAATGTCTCAGGAGTGGATGTATGGATGCATGTATGCGTTCTATTCCTGTTAGAAAATGTCTTGTCCATTTGGTGAATTCTTAACACTCAAAATTATCCTGAGATATCACCTCCATTGTGAGGCCTCTCCTGATAATCTGGCCTTAGTGCCACCATTGTTTCGTACTTCTGGTAAAGCACATATCACGCGACTTTTTTATTTTTATTTTTATTTTTTTTTGTCTTTTTTTGAGACAGGGTCTCACTATGCAATTCAGGCTGGCCTTAAGCTCACTCTGTAGCTCAGGCTGGTCTCGAACTCACAACAATCCTCCTGCCTCAGCCTCCCGAGTGCTGGGATTACAAGCCTGTGCCACCACGCCCAGCAACGCGACTTTTTTAGAAAGTGTTTTTGTTTACTTCTTTGTTTTTGTTTGACTTCCCTTTTTGAGTATGAGTTTTCTAAGGGCACATGTCTATGCTGCCCGTTTTTGTTTGCTCAGGGCTTAGTGCCTTTATTATGTAATAAAACTTAGGAAAACTTAGAGGAATTGCAAATATATGATTATGATTATGAGATACCTGGAGGAGCCAAATTCTTAAAGAATAGTGGTTACTGGGCCTGGGAGATAGCTCAGTAGAATAGGGCCTGAGTTCAATCTCCTGTTCCGCAAAAAAAAGAATAGTGGTTACTAGGGTTTGTTTATATGGAGTCTGAGATCGTGGATAAGTTGTGGAGATGTGTAGTAGTGATACTTGCACAACAGTGTGAGTATACTGAATAGTACTTAATTGTATACTCTAAAAGGTTAAATTTTAAATTTTGTATTATGTATATTTTATGGTACTATAATTTTACAACAGATAAGTCATAAAGATAAGGGCCTCAGCTTTGCTTCCTATAGTTCCCAGCATTCTGTTTTATTGTTAATTTTTTTTCCCAAATGGTAATATTTGATATTTAAAAAATGTTTGGAATTAAATATACAGTTGCTAGCTTTTAGGAAATTCTGTAACTAAGAATTTGTAAAGGAGGAGATGTTGCATATAATAAATAAAATATTCTTGTGATGTAATTAAAATTTTGCCACTATATACTAGTGACAAAATAGACTTGATAGGTATTATGAGATTTAAAGTTTGAGCTATCCAGAAAGTCTTCCTCACCCTTCTATACTTACCATAGAATTGTCTTCCTAAAAAATCAGTCATCTTTTATATCCCGAGTATGTTTTGTAAGTTATCTCATTTTAACCTCTCATAGCTCCATGCAGTAACCTCTCATAGCTCCATGCAGTAGAGGTCACTTTTCCTGTAAGGAAAGCATATGTGCTTATACCAAGATCTATAGAGAATGTATTATAAGACACCCCCACACACGCACGGGTACTGAAACCACTGTGATACTAACTAAATCCTGTGCATTTTGCTGTTTTTTTATATAATCATGCCTATCATAAAATACTTTTGTATTTCTAGAAATTTCTTGAGCTGAATTCTGGGACATTGCCAAATTATTTGGGAGCACTTTAATACTGTTAAGGATTATTAATTGCTATGCTTTGTTAGGTGGGAGCAAAGTAAGCTTCAGGGCTAATTTTGCCCTATTACTAAGACTTGGTGGTTATTCTACTTGTCTTATGAAATCTGTCTGCCTGCCTTTTTCTCCTCTTTCCTCTCGTTTCATAAATTATCCCTACCACAATATGAGATTGTTCCCTTTGCTCATTTTGTTGTCTGACTCAAGTTCATCTTCTAGCTGAATGACTAGGCCACTTAAACGATGGAGAAAAAAGGTGTTGAGGCAAGGAGAACAAATAATTGAAAAGCCATCCCCCCAAGAAGTGGAGATGCTTGTTACAGAGTCCATTCTGCTAGGAAGCTGATTGAGGAATGCTTTCTACCGGAGGATTGGTGGATATTTTTAGACCATTATGTGGCCAATTATATTACACAATGGATAGATGGAGAGGATAGCTGCCCCAAGTCCTTGTGCTGATCGACACAAGTGAGTTACATAGGTAGTCAAGCATGAGATCTGGTCTCAGTTCTCAGCTTCACTTTGAGTTGCTTCTTTTCCTGCTTTGGGTAGAGCTTTACAAGTACAAAGTCTGTATTTGAGGGAGACCCTTCACAGATTATGTCATGTGCTCTCTCTCTGCAGTTCTCCCCCTCTGGTGCTCTGGTAAATTTTTTGTATTTAGCACAGGGTTAACAGGATGTACAGGGTCTCACTGTGTAGATTGGACTTGTAGTGATCCATCTGTTTATTTACAGCCTCCCAAGAGCTGGGATTACAGGCAGGCACCACGATTCCTAGTCGTAATTGCTGGCTCAGTGTACCCTGGAGGTGGGGCCAGAATGGCAGACCCAGGGATTGAGCCCCAGGCCCCTGGGTGCCTTCTTGTAGGTGCTTTAATCCCTGAGCTATTTGGCTGGCCCTTGCCTCCGGTAAATTCTGACAAGCTTGGCCTTCCAATGTTGTTTCCCTACTTTAGAGATCTTGTCAGTTTTACTCTCCTTCTCTGCTTCCTGGAAACTAAGCAAGAAGCTTTGGAAAAGGCCTTACTTTGTTTCTCAGAGATTACTGTACTACATGTGTCCTACATACAAAGCCAATGTCTAAAAACATCGTTTCATATATTTTTCTAAATTTGTTTGTGGTTGTCTCAGGCAGAGGGTAGATTCATTCCCTATTTCTGCATATAGACTAGAATCCTCTTATCTATTTTTAAAAAAAGATTCGGCTCAAATCTGCCTGCTGTGATGGCACACACATGTAATCCAAGCACTCAGGAGCTGAGGCAGGAGGATTGCTGCGAGTTCAAGGTTAGCCTGGACTGCATAGTGAATTCAAGACCTGTCTGAACTATATATAGCAAAACTCTTGTCTCAAAAAAAAAAAAAAATCATGTTTGTTTTCTTAGTCAGGGATTATTTTGCTTACAAAGAAGCATTTTCTAATAAAGCTGCAGAAAAAGGTTTATTACAACATTTCAGAAAAATCTCAGGTCTTCATTACATATATAATCAAGTCTCACTGCATCCTTTTTCTCTGCATCCAAGTTTTGTCCACTAGGTTCTTTCCATTTGCCTTTGAATCTCACCTATGAAGGGTACTATTATTAACTCTGTCCTTAATGTGACCTTTCAGCTCTGGTTCTTATATAGTACTATATAGTCAGGTTGATTATGTGACTAGTCCCAGAGAGCCTGAAAATTAGAATTCATTGTAGATGAGTGGAGTTCAATACAGTGATAGCAGTGCTTTATAGCTAATAGTACAATTAAAAATTTTAAACTTAAAAATGAGACATTGTGAGATATAACCTATAATTTTGTTGTAGGAAGTTAGCCTATTCCACAAATGATGTTTATGCCAATGTAATACAAACATTGTATTTGATAAATAATGATTCATCTGTAAATATTGACAGAAGGTTCCAGAAAAGCCTGTACTCTAGGAGAAGAGTAAGGAAACCCAGGCCTTGCACACGACTCTGCCACTAAGCTACACCTTTGCCTTGCTTTTATTAATAAAATTTTATTGAATGATACTTCTTCCTATTCACTATATTTATTATCAATGCCTGTTTTCATGCTTTAAAGTGAGTAGTTAAAACAGACTGATACACATGCCTCAAACATTATTTTTGTCCTGTTACAGAAAAAAATTGCCAACTCCTAATTAAATACACAAAGTTGTCTTTCTTTAAACCCTTAAGATTTTCGTCTCTTAATTATTTCTGGTTATTGTTAGCAAGATTGTGCATTTACTACTAGTAAGTGTTCGAAAGTATCTCACACATGAGCATCTGAGTTTACTGTTCTTTCACAGCACATGTGGTGTGGTAGTTGGCAAGAAGCCAAAAGCCAAGTACTGCAACCACCCATGCATGATGGTCTTTTGCAAACCATGAAGTGCTTTTTTGTTTTAATATTATTAATGAACATATTTCTTCTCTTCAGTATATTAAAATAGAGTAAAATGCTTTGAGATAATAGGTATAGTCAAAAATTAACTTTATTTATTTAGTGTAAAAACTCAAGTATAGAAAATACCATTTGTATGTAAAGTTGCCAGGTTAGTAATATAGTTCCTCTGTCTTCATGGATAACATTAGTCTGTTAAGATAAGGAGAAATTGTTCACAGATTTACATGAAGTTATTCGTCCTTCAACTGCTACTATAAAGACATTTATTTTCATTTTTAAAACGTGCCTGTCTCTTTAAAATGCCACAGCCACTACTGAGTATCAAAAGCTGGATCCTCCCTCTGCTTTACTGGAGGAGATTCCTGTTGAAGGGAGGGAACTTAAGGAACCAAAAGGAGAGATCCCCTGTTATTTGTGAGTTTGTATAATTAAAGTAGCGATCTGGCTCAGTTGGTCTGCACTATTCTTAGTTTTCGTTAACGTAATTATTAATAGTGCTGGAAAGGAAGAAGCCAAGAACCAATATGTGGTACCTAACCTAAAGTCAAGCCTTTGTGACTCAGAAGTGTATTTTACTAGTCTCTTAGCTGTTTGTTAATCCAGCTAATTTCCCTAATCTTGATTAATAGTCACACTTGCATTCTTTTTTTTCACACTTACATTCTTGTTAATACTTTTTCTTCACATAGATGTGTCAGGATTAAAGTTTCTGTTTTCCTTCCCTTCTAAGGCAGTTTGCAGTGTTCTTTTTCCATTCCCATCTTATTATCAACTAATTTTTTAAAAGTAATAAAAAAGAGTAATGAGATAGTTACTTGATTCTTTGGGTTAATCATTGTCTCTCGTGAGTCTGTCACTTGGAGCACTATATAGAGAAGAAATATGATGAAGGATATTAAATTATTTGTCAGTTAAATAAAGCAAACCTTAAATATTATTCCAATTTGTAAATATGGCAAAGAAGAAAACTGAGTAGATGATATTATAAACCTTGGATATTTTTTCTTTTGAATGAATCTTAATTTCATTAAAATTTGAATTGGAGGAAGCTTGCAACTAAACCTATGTCATATTATCTTAATTATGTTAAAAATGTTTTTATGTAAAAACAGTTCATAAGACTTTGCAGAACCTGAAACCTAAAGTGAAACCAGACTCTAAGGAACTGCCTTCTGGCTATTAATCAGACCACTATTTGTCCTTGATCTAGTAGTGACTAGCAGTCATGAAATTTTTATTATAAATTTCTATTCCTTGTTCTGATCACATTAAAAAAAATTATGTATTTAGTATAGGTTCTCACTATAAAGTTTGGACTTGTAGTGATTCTGCTGTTTCAGCCTCCCAGGTGCTGAGATTACAGGTGTGTGCCACTATGCCAGGTCTCAGTGGCTGGCTCAGCGCACCTGGTGCAGGTCCAGCATGGCATTTAGTACCTGAGATTGAATCTAGGCAGGCACTTAGACCGCTGAGCTGTCTCTGCAGCCCTCTAATTACATTTTAAACTGACATTTTATAGCTATAAACTGTAAGCCCACAGTTGTGATTTATAAATTAAGTAGTATGAATCATTTGGTCTCATCTACCTATTGATGTTATTGGAGAATTAGGACTACAGCTCAAAGACTACTCTCACCCTTGATTTATTGGGAAACATTTAAAATTTAGCATGTTTTGATATACAGCATTTCATAGGTACACTATATTTCACTGTGCTCTTGTGAGCTGGTTGTTGTTTTGGAATACCTAAAAACTTTGGAAAACTATTACAAATTATAGGAGGACTTTGTTGAGGCTTACCTAAAATATTATAGAGCCATAGTTTTCTTCATAGCTACTAAATACATCAAATTCATCTAGTTGCTTAAGCTCTAGAATTCATGTAAATTGTGCTTAGGGGCTTAGTACCTATGGGGAGAGAGTTTTGGTAGACATAATAGGATATTATAGCCAAATGACAGTTTCATTCTCAGGGTTCCCCTATTTTGGGGCCTTCAGTCTTAGGGTGTTGACTAAAGGTAGCTTGAATGGTACCACCATAGATTTTCGTCACAGGAAGAAAGTAGCATTTGTTCGTACAGAAAAATTCTCATCCTTAGATCAAAATAACTAAACTGGTTTGTGGCTTGGATTAAACTTAAAAATTTGAGTTGAAGAACTGTCTTTTATGTTACATTTTCTAAATAGAGGATTAGAAATGCATTATTTGACAGACTACGTGGAAAGCTGAGAATTGAATAGAAATGTTAGCATTAGAGGTGTATTCTTGGCAGTTTATAAGATTAACCAGGAGAAGCCACACATGGTGATATAGGCCTGGAATCTCAGCACTGGGGAGGCTGAGGCAGGAGGATCAATGCAAGTTTGAGACTATTCTGAGTTACAAAGTGAGTCAAGGCCAGCATGAACTGAACAGTGAGACCCTGTCTTTAAAACAAACAAACAAACAAAACAGGAGTAATCAGTGAACATATAAATTATTTTCATGTAAGACAGAAGTTACAAGATAAGTACTCAGGGAACATTCATTATTTGAGAGATTCCTAGATTTGGATTCACCATTGGCAGTAGTAAGGATTACAAAATAGTATGTAATAGATATTCTTAGATTTAAA
>PVKA01021501.1:0-38595 GCA_004027165.1 Ctenomys sociabilis | reverse complement strand
ATGCAAAGCCTGCCTGTCTGTTTTCATGTTCTTTCCCCCATGGCCAGCAAAGGGTATAGAAAATGAGCTGCCAGATTCAGGGATGACTGAGCCCCCAAGAGTTCCTGCATGACGGAGCTAAGGCATTGGTCCCTGGCTGACGCTGATTGCCCGCTGACACCTCAGAGAGTGCTGGGCCACTAGGGCTCATGGAGGCTACTAACCCATCTCTGGGATGGATGCCGTAGCCAAATAGTTGGGTGAGAGGTGGCAAGGACCTCCACTGCAATTCAGGTGACAGTCCTCTCCTTACACTCAGCTTTTGGGAAGTGCCCTTCCTTTATCTTGGAAATGGACATCCCTTTGGATGAATAAGAGAACAAACTCCTCAGGCTAGGTAAGTGTTGTCAATAGCACTTCCTGCGGCGATGGGAATGGGCCGCATTTGCACTGCCTGATGGGGTGGCCACCAACTGTGGCTTGACACAGCCCTTACAATGAGGCACGTGTGACCCAAGAACGGCATACTTATGTTTTGACCGATTTTTCTGCACAGCCATCCATACTGGAGGACCAATGGGCCATGCTGGATCTGTAACTCCTGAAGGAGGCTCTGGGGCCATGTGTGTGTGCTGCCCCGAGCCTTTAGGAGGTTCCTAAACCCTCTTGTCCTTTTCCTAAAGTAGTAGAGTCCAGAGTCTGTGGAGGTCTCCAATTGGCCCAGATTACACAGATTATTCTGGTCTGCAAAACCACAGGGTTACCCAAAGGAACTCACACCCATCCACTGTAGCCTCTTCCACCCAGCAGCAGGCTACAAGCAGAGGTGTGACCATTTTAACAAAAGCACCGTCAACACAGGTCACAAGGAAACAGTGACTCTAGGGATTACAGAGCCAGAGGCGCTAAGAACACAGATAAGCTGAAAACCATGTATCTTCCGTGGGCAGGGACAGAGCAGAGGCAGCATCCACATGCAGCGGAAGGGAGAAGTTACCAGCTAGTGCCTAGCAGGGCAGGATGCACTGAATGCTTTAAGCCAAGAGCTGCAGCAGGAAACATATGCAGACTAAAGCTTGATAATCCCGTGCTGGTGCGGGAGGAATGGCATTTCCAGATTTGGGCCCCAGTCTGGGATTCAACAGAATGGTTACCCAATGACTAGGGTTGGCTTCTTAATAGTTTATCTTTTCATATCACACATCTTAAAGTGTCGTACATTTTATGATCTATGTCTTGTTTCCTTCAAAAAATGATTTGAGATTGCCTACTCTTTGGTTTCTGAAATGTCTGAACAATGAAGGAAAGGAAGAAAGTGAGACACCTAGGGTGGGCTGAGAGAGTTGAAAGCACAGGGCACAGCAAGGAGCTCCACCCCTTGACCATCAAGGCAACTGGGGGATGGGCAACCCAGTCTAGCAGTGAGGCATTTTTTCCCGGGCATTAACCAAGGAAGAGAATTTGTCAGAGTAAGAAAAGGAGACAAGACATACAGAAAGATTTAGAAGAAACTATCCTTGATTGACAAATATCAGACAAGGGAGGAAGGTTCTAGCTTGTCTGTCTCTTTATACTTCTAATTAAAAACAAAAAGAAAACCAATACCCTGAGGGCATGTTCTTGTTCTGAGAGGCGATCTGAAGTCCAAGAGAGTGTTGATTCTAGAGAAATCATAGCTCCCATGGTCCTCATCCTTTCTGTGGTGAGGCAGATGACTGACTGGGCTTTGCTTGTGCCCTGGAGAGACTGCCTGAGAGGTGGTGTGCTCCTGCAGAGGTTCCTCCACAGACAAGGAGTGTGATCCACGCCCCAGGCACACAGGTGGTCTCCTGTGTGGACTAACACCCTTATGTACCTTTGGCAGCTGGCTCTGGGTACCCGCTCTTGGTTCCCCTCAAAAGGCAATCTGGGCCTGAGCACATTCCTCATCAGCCAAATAGCAGACACAGGAAGAAAAGAAGCACAGGATTCTTACTCTCGCTGTGGGCTGCGGTTCTGAGAAACTTCGGAATCGCTGTCTTTGGGGGACAGGGAGCCCTTGTAGGTGTAAAACACATCTTCAGTCTCTGTGATGTACGTCATTTCGTTCATGAGGTTATCCGCAGAGGAGTGGCGGGGTTTTCGGATCTCATGCCGGAGCCGAGGACTTCGCCTGGGTGGAGAGAGGTAGGGTGCAGAGCACTGAAAGTGAATTCCTTATGGCATGATTTGACTCTGTCCTGGCCTCTCTAATATCTTTAGAAAATCAGGGCCAGATGGCTTGCTCCTGCACCTGCAGAATACACCTAGTCACAGATAGCCCTACCACTCAGCCCAGTGCAGTGTCCCTCTGCACTGCAGTCTCAGCCTTGGCAGTAGGTAGGAAGAGTGGCATATGCCCTTTGGTCATTGAATGCTGATTCTAGCCTGAGTTCTGGAGCTCCCGAGACACAAGCAGGCCATACTGTAATTTCTGACCATTCTCACCAATTCTCAGAACAATGTACACAAAAGGTTTAGCAACCAAAGATTTTATTGTGGCAACCTCGAACCTTATTTTCACTACGTTCATCCGTGTGCATTCTCCCTGATTCCAGAAGGAATGTTTGCTCTTTTAACTAGATCCCTTAGTAAACACATCATGAGATGGGCACCCGAGTGCCACCCTGTTCTCCAATAGCAGCAGGAGCCAAGTCCTGGCACCCGTCTGGATCCTCAACATGCTTACAGCTCCTGGAAATGAACAAAGGTGGCAATGCTCTCAGCCCTGGGGCAGCTCTCCAGAGCGGGTGGTCCTCGGCTCTATTTTCCCTCATAGTTTTTCCATCTTCCTTTTCTTTGTTATTCACTTCTCCTGGGGACTGTCAGGACCTCCATGACCTGGAATTCCCCTGAACTTGGATCATTAATGCTGCTGTGTTCACTACAGAATTGAAAAGGCTTCGTGATCCTACCCAGAGAGGATCTATAACGAGCAACTAGAGCTCCAGGCTACAAGTGTGGTAATGCTCAAACCTGTCAAGGACAGTTTCTTCTAAATCCTTCCATGTCTCTGTCTCCCTTTCTTAAGAGAAATTCTCATTTCTCAAGACCAAGGGAAAAGTATATCTCTTCTAAAAGATTGGCTTGAGCCCTCTGGTTGCTCAAAAGCAGACAGCTCATCCATTAGTTTTGTTTTTTTATTTTTTTGGCCTGTATCCCATCATTATTTCTCTGGGCTGCTGGCATTGCTACCTAAGAGATTTCCAGATAAGGGTATAGCATAAATTTACCTCTTTAGGTGAAAAGCCTACATCTTGAACAACAAGAAACAAGTCTATCTATCATGGCATGAGTTCTGACGGTGAATACCATCACCACCCAGGCCAGAGCACCTGGATCCCAGGGGTGGGTCCATACCCAGCAGGCCTGAGCAGTACCTTTGCTTACTACCTCTCCCTTAGCTTCTCTTAATCCGAACAGATCCTGGCCTGGAATGTAAAGGCCTATCCATCTTGCATCTTTATCCCCCCACCCAAAGTCTACACATTAGGGAAAACATGCCATACTTGCCTTTCTGAGTTTGGCTGATTTCACTTAATTTGCTGAATTCTAGTCCCATCGATTTCCTTGCAAATGATATGATTTCATTCTTACAGCTGAATAATACTACACTGTGTATATAAATACCTCATCCGTCTTCATTTACATGAAGAGAAGCACCTACACTAATTCTGTATCATGGCTCTTACCATTTTTGTGCTGCCATAAACACGGGTATGTAGGTGTCTTTATAGCATGCTGACTTTAACTCTTTCAGATACATACTGAAGGGTGGTAGAGCTGGATCATACAGCAGCCCTAGTCCTGGTCCTAGTCCTAGTTGAGAAGCCTTCAGCCTGATTTCCGCAGCGGCTACACTAGTTTTCACTCTCACCAGCAGAACACAAGGGTTCGCTTTCACCTGCATCCCTGCCAGCTTTACAGCCTTTGTACCTTCTGGTGATAGCCATCCTGGCTGTGACGAGACAGAGTCTCCATGTAGTTTTGATTTGCATTTCTCTGATGGCTAAAGGTGTTGAACTTTGGCCACCTGCACCTCCTTGAGAAATGTCTGTTCAGTTCATCTGCCCATTTGTTAATTGTTATGATAGTAATAATAATTATTATTTTTGTGATACCAGGGATTGAACTCAGGACTCTGCGCTTACCCAGCAAGCACTTATTCTATTGAGCTATCTCCCCCAGGCTCTTATTATTATTATTATTATTATTATTATTATTGGTCTTAAGCCCACTTTTGCTGCTTGGTTTCCCCTTCTGCTGATGCCTGGCCTTTGTAGAGGCATTCACAAAAGTGGGCTGATGTTTTTGGAGACCATTATAATAAAATAATAATAAAACAGTTTTATCAGACCCTTTAAAAATATAAAGTTATACAGCACCTGTACAATATTAATATGTTATTTATGGTCATTTTATAACCCAGTTTATAGATGGGCAAATGGATATCATGGAGGGAAAGAAACCTGTTAGTTAACCGAAGAGCCAAAAGCTGAGTTCATGACTTTCAGCTAAAATCCAAAACAGCCACAACCTTCCTTTCCCTGTTCCTCTTCTCTGCCTTTCTCTTCCCCCCTCCCCTCCTCTCTTCTCTCCTCTCTCATTTTCCTCTTCCTTTTCTTCTCCCCCTTTCTCTTGATGGAGATTAAACCCAGAACCTTATGCATGCAAACCAAGAGCTCTGCCATTGCGCTACCCCCCCAGGGACAGGCACCCACCCTTCGTTTGAAGCTGAGTCTGTCACTTCAAAGTTATTGGGCTACTTTTCTAGCCCAATACTACTGTCACTGAGGGTCACCCATGCCGACATCCTTCACTTTTATCAGCTTTCCTCAACATTTATTCTGTGGCATGTTAATGGGAAACACAAGATTAAATAAAGTTACAAATGCTTTTTCACTAAAGGACTTCTCAGAGCATTTACTATGCTAATCTGTGCTGTAATTCGAAGCACATTTCAGCCAGCTACACTTTCCAAACTTATTAAGATCAAGTACATTTTTAAAAGGATCATTTCAGGAACAGAGCTGGGTAGAAGGAATGGCTGTTAATGTTCCAGCACAGTCAGCTGACAGCAATTAATTCTATATTTCAAAAAAGTCCATAGAAAGGTTCTGAAATGTCTCTAACGCAAAGAAATAATAAATGTTTGAGGTGGTGGACACATCCATTATATTGATCTGATCATCATATATTACGTACATATAATAGAGCATCACGCTACACCCATAAATGTACAGTATGGCAATTAAATTTTAAAAAATTTAAGGAAGAACACCTCTGCATTAGCCACTATGGAAATGTTGTGCTAGACTTGCACACTTCAGGAAAAGTTACTTCTGCAACAGCCGAAAATGCACACATAGACTCTGACTGCAGATCAGGTTTATGTTGAGGAATTTATAACCTGAGTTTGTATTTTTAAAAGAGAGTGTGGTCTCTTTCTTGCCGCAAAAGAGGACTTACCAATTGGGAGTGATTGGAGGGGAGCGGGAAGGCAAGCTCTTGGTTTCCAGATGTTCCACTGACAAGGACCTCCGCATGGCAGGGTTCCACACCATGCCTCCAATCAACTTCTTGCAGTATTGGTTATTTACAGACCTGAAAAACCACAAGCAGGTTCACTCTCCACACTCACATGTGCAGCAACAGACCTGGCACACAGTCTGTCTCCACTCTTTCTCTGACTGTGGCTGCTCAACACCTGTGAGACGCCAACCATGGTGCCAGGGGGTGGAGGAGGGCCGGTCTCAGCAGAGCCCCTTCTGTCCTGGCTCCTGCACACAGTATTTCTTCTCTTTTGGTGAAAATGCTTCTGTGCGTCTACCACTCTAAGTAACTAAAATGTTTCCAGAGTATCATAAGCCTTTCCAGACTTAAGGGAATGTTAGGTTAGCACAGAAAGTGTGCAAGAGACCCCATGGGATGCTTTCCTCACACCGGCAGGAGTACAAGTATTAACCAGCCTTCCACAATGCCCCTTGTCCTTTTGGCTGGCAGATACCAGCAGCATAAATCACTGGTAACTCTCAGACACAGACCCTGAGAATATACTTAGAAAGTATAGTTTCAGGTCACATGTTCTCCAAATGTGCTATCCAAAAATCTTCTGAATTGTAGCTATACCCAGAGAATATTTTTAAAAAATTATTTATTTGGCACAAGGTCTCACTACATAGCTCGGACACATAGTGATCCTCCTGTCTCAGCCTCCCCAGTGCTGGCATTAAAGACACAACATGCACACCTGGTCTTGGTGGCTAGCATGGTGTGTCCAGGTTTCCAGGGCCAGCAGGCTAGCATGCGGAACCAGGGATCAAACTCAGGTCTGTGAGCTTGCCAGGCAGCTGCTTAGATCACTGAGCTATCACCCGAGCTGTATAAATAGACAATTTAGGTCTTAGAGATGAACTATCTGAGAGAACAGTCTAAAGCCTGTTTTGGGGTACCACTTTCAATTCTGACACTTCAAATTTTAAACTACACTCAAATGTCTTGTGAAAACTTTCCACACACCACCTTGTGTTCTAAAAATCAACCAACCAAAGCAAAGCAGAGTAACAAAAAAAAACCGCACTCCCTCTGGGATATCAAGAACTAATGTACAATAATAAGTGGTACTGTCACCCTGAGCAACAGGCTTACAGAGGTGGCTCCAGGAGAACTTTTCTGAGGTCACGCTGCATTGGACACCACATGACTGCTGATTAAGACATGGGATTAAAACACGGGGAGCAAGCGGCACGAGTCTATGGTTTAATGCAGCAGATCTCCAAAGCATGTGTCACAGGATATTAATAGAGAGTATGAGAAAGTCTTCTATTGTCCCATAAGCTTAGAAAAAATACTGACTTGGGAACCTTCATAGGAGTCCAATAAGCAAATGTGTCTATGGGTGGGCAAATGTCTCTATGGGTGAGCAAATCACATATAGCCTCTAAGCCTCAGTTTCCTTATCTGTAAAATAAAGAGGAAATGATAACTGAAATTCATATTACATGGAAGCTAGTGACTCCCACTCACTCTTATGCCTCAAGTGAGCCCCTGTGGCAAAGATGACTGGGTCTGCCTTTGGTTCTTGGAGCCCTGCACCTCCATGCAGGAAATTCAACTGCCCAGCTGGAGTCCAGAAGGAGCCCAGGTGTGTCCATCACTTTTTCAAAATCCCAGGCAGAGAGAGGCTATCATCTTGGACCCTCCAGAGTAGTGCAGCCATCAATCGCGTGTCAGAAAATCTTGTCCATATGCATAGCAGAAGAATCATCTGGCCAAGCCCTTCCTGAATTCCTGATCCACAGCATCTTGAAATGCAGCAGAGTGGTAGCACTTTAAGTCATTGCGATTCATCTATTATGGCACTAGAGATGACTGCAACCCAGCTTCCTGCACTGGCTGCAGAGAAGGAAGTTCTGTAGATGAGGAAATTCAAGTGACAAAGGAAGGGTTCAAGCCTGGTGGCTGAGCCCTGGATGTCGCCTTGGATCTCCTAGGGGAACAGCTCCAAACTAAGTCAAGACTACGGAAACATACTTGGAAGAATACTGCTCCATTTTAATTAATTCACAAGCAAGAACCGCACAAGTGGTTTAAAGAGGCTATAAGAACAAATGTGTGCCCAGCCCCCAATTCTATGCTATCTCAGTGAACTTCTATGTCATCACACTCCTCCTCCGGCACTGTGGAGCAAGGAAGCTGTCACTGGGAGTGAAGAAGGGTCGTTAGTGGTCTTATGCATATACTTTTAATTATATTTTTATATTAAAGTAAATGGTCAACAGAGCCAATTTTCTAGGTCTTCAATCTGAACTTCTTGATTATAAAAAATCACCTGAAAGTGTGCACTACCTCAGCACCTCACTGTCCCCCTCACAGGGCTTCCTGTCACCCTGGATATGGGCTCACTCTGAAAACTGTTTCATCTCCTAGAAGCATGCGCCTCAAGCTGCCATCGCTGCTGCACCAGCTGGGTTTCCTGGGTCTCCCGGTAAGTGACGTCAGGCCCGGAGGGTTTAGCGTCACAACCCAGTGCCCGCAAGAGCCCGAGGCCACCGACTCACCGACTGCAGTGGCTGCCACCCAGGCCATCAAGCCTGCTTGCCAGGATGCAGCAATAGGTGAGGCCACAGCAGATGGGGCCGCTGCTGGTGCTGGCTTGAGCACAGCCCCACTCTAAGGGGCCTCATGGGGCTGGGACTGCGTGTGTCACCGTGTGCAAACAATGCCTCTGTGTCTAAAAATGCCTCCAAAAAATATTCTCGTGATCTGTTTAATAATAGCTACTGGATGCAATGAAATACTGGATTAGTGTTGTGAGGACCAGAAATTTTAAGAATCAATTTTCTCTTGGTTCATCAGAAGCTGAAAGAGAACATTAGCACCATAAACAGTGTCACTCATAGGAAAAGAAGTTTGCCACTTATCAAATCTGTAAGTTACCTAGTGACTGTCACCTACTAGTAAAGCCATTCCTACTACGGAACAGCCTGATAGAGTTTCACACATTAGATAATGCATCAGATATAAGCCTGTCTAGTAATAGCCACACTGAGCACAACAAATCACAAAAACAGTTAACAAAAATCAACAAATAATTCAGAAATTCTAAGAATAAATTGATAAAACAATTTCTGCTCCCTCATATTCAGAAGGCAGCCTTAGAATAAAGAAACAAAAATAACTATGTGATTTTATTTATAGACTAAATTTTAACCTAAGATCTAAAATTATATGTATGAATTATACATACGAACATATACAAACTTCTTTTATAGATATTAGTCATAAAATATTCTGAATGTCATTCCTGTGGCCAATAGTACTTATAGGGTAGCTATAAGAAATATAATTCAATATAAGCTAAGTGCTAGGTTGTTATCAAACACAGTTATTAGTATTTTGTAATTATTCCGGGAAATCCATCCCCAAGTCATCCGACCCAGGGCACCTTTATTGCTGCCCACTGTAGAGAATCTCATGGGATTACTGTTCTGTGGGCAAGGCCGGCTCACTGGCATCAGAGTGACATTCAGAGTCCTTCATGGCATGGGGAGTGGGGGGTAGGGAACTCTAAGGACAAGAGAGTTGAGGCAGTACAAACCAAAGCCGGAAATGTGAGTTGTACCTAGGGACCGGCAAAAGAAATACTGCTGCTCTGGGGAGGACTCAGTTTCAGGGACCCAAAGCCTAGGACCCCTCCTTTGCCAAAGAGGCCCACTTGCTGGTGGCAGCCAGGGCACAACGATGTCTCCATTTAGTGGGTCCACCTCCCCTAAAGCATACTCACTTCTTGGGGTTCCTGGAGCCCAGAGTCCAGTATTGAGACAGAACATTCTTTTCTTGAGGTAGTAACTTCTTTGCCTGAAAGAAGGTATGGTGCTCAACACAGGATTTCCACAAATTTTTGCAAGATCGGTAATTTAGCATGTTGAAGGCCACAATATGTTCCCTGGATTCAGGCTGCAAGGAAAAACAACAGTGACTGCAGAGATGTAGAAGAAAGACCGGGCAAGCACTGCACCCACACTGGTAGTGATGAGGTAAGAGGCAAACAAGAGCTGAAAGCAGGCCTTAACCCTAACCCAGGTGTCAGAAATACGCCACAGCAGAGCTCTTTAGCTCTTTGCAAACGCAGTAAATACTCCTCCTCCTCCTCTTTTGTGGGCCTGTGCGAGCACCCTTGCATCACATCTGCTTACATTTCGAGGTTGGGTATCACTGGAGTGACATCTAATAGGATCCTTTTAAAACTTAGGCCTGAGAACATCTTCTCCTAAGGAAGTATGTCTCCAACTACCATACAAGGCAATGTCGTAACCCAGTTTTATCACCCACAGAGCACAGGGTGCAATCTAGTGGTGATACGTAATAAGCATTTTCTTTCAGTCTTCACTTTTTATTAGCTAATGTTTATAGCACATCATGCTGACATTCCTTCCAGGGATCTCGTCCATGTACACAGCAAATTTCATCGTCTTCTCACCCCCTTCTCCTCCTCTCCCCTCTTCTCCCTCTACTCTGGATCCCCTTCCCATCTGAATAAAGATGTACTTGCCTATTACCTGTTACCTCCCTTTTACATGGCTCTGCATTTCTATTCTGTGTTTCTAATATAAGAGAAACCAGGTAACACTTAAGCATGTGTCTTAAAACTAACAAGCACTGTAACCACTGGCTTTGCTTTCATTTTGCATGTGTTTAGGTTTTCTGATTTCTTACCCATTTTATGCCACTTGGATCCTGCTCTAGGGGAGTCAGGTGACCTAGATTCTAGACCTTGCTTGCTCTGAGTTTTAACGTGCTTGTTTCTAAGGGTTCACCGCTATATGGGGTCTTGCTTTTTGGTGGTCGTGGTACTGGTGAATGGGCCCCAATCCCCTGCACTGAGCTACATTTCCTAGAGCCCTTTCTATCAATTCTGAGACAGATTCTTGCTAAACTGCCAAGACTGGACTCACCCCTGGACTCCTCCTAGCTAGGCCTCCCAGACAGCCAGATGTGGACATTTCAAGGACATATAATCCTTGCGAAGTCGGGAAATGGACACAGTGACTGTAGGTGACAGACGTGCAGCTTAAAACCGTGTGATGCAGAAAGGGCAGGTTTCTTCAGTCCCTAATGATCAATTCAAATCCCAGCCCGGTGCCTCCTTAGGCTGGGACAGCGTCACCCTCCTCCCTCTAAAGCACCTCTGCGGTTGGACCAAGTTTCAGTGCAGATGACTCCCCTCAGAGGACAGGCACAGGGCACTGTGCGTTGAACACATCAAGGGAAGGAGGTCGCCTCCGGGCGGTTCTTGCCTCTCTGTACGGGCTCTGCTGTGTGCTCTGACCATGCTGTTCCATGTCCTCCTGAGAAGGGGACATTACTGAATTTCTAGAAACGGACACTTAGGGCAGGGGAGGTTATGCAGCCAGCCTGGCTGGCATGGGGAAGAGCCAGGTACACGTCTCTGACTCTGAAGCGAGTTCATTTTCTAATGAGATGTCTGCCTTATATGGAGTGCTACAGGACCCTCTACACCCTGGTCACTGGCAGCAGTAACCCAAAAAACACTGTTCTTTTATTCTTGTTACAGATGGCACACTGCCTCCAACCCCCCAAGAACTCAGGGCTGAAGTGAATTCAAACCACAACAAACAAAGCAAGCATGGGATGCAACTCACCTGCTTCTGTCGTTGATGTATAAAGAACTTTTTCCTTTTGAAAGAAATCTTGAGGATATTCACCCTGTAAACAATAAAGCAGAGCACAAACAAACAACACACAAAAAATAAACCAAAAAAGGAAGAAATCACAGACATCGGGGATCAGCTTGTGTCCTCTAGTCCAGTCCTGCTGCCTGCAAGCTCGCGGCTGCCTGAAGATGCCGTCAACCCCATTGCCCAGCCCACATCAAGGGGCCGGCCGAGCTGGTCTCACATAGGGCCTCTGGACTGGGAGGCAGCCTTTAAATAACAAGAAGCTGGGCCATGAGCTATCTTTGCTGTAAGCTTCCTTTGTGACACTGGCGCCCTGCGGGAGCTGGAGCACACGTGGGGAAGACAGCTGAGGGCAGTGTGGAGCGGCAGGCAGAGGACGGGCCTGGTCGGCACCAGCTCAGGGGCTGAAAAGCTGCATACCAAGGAGACTCTTAATCAAGTGCATCATTGAGAATCAAAGCCACGATTCAGCAGGGTATTTTTATCCAAGTCCCTAGGAGGAACTTTCTAAACATCCTGTCTGCACAGTCTTATAACAACCCTGAAAAGAATGTAGTGTTACCGTGCACCTTGTTTTCAGATGAGGAAACTGAGGCTCACACTGCTGCTGAGCACTGGGCTCTGAGCCTGGGGCTGCCCTGCCTCCAACGCCTGTGCTCTCAGCCTTTACTCTGATGTCTGAACAGTGGAACCACAGTGCCTTTCTGGCAAAGTACTGCTGTCTTGTGAGGATCTGAAGGGTTAAGCAGGACAAGGCCTTGGCACTTGACCCCTCAGTGCTTGTTCCTTCCACTAAAGTTAGTTCACAAGTTCATTTTTTAAAGTCAATCTCAATCTCATTTATTTACTTCAAAGAAAAGAAAACTGAACACTGAAAACAATGGTGTAAGATTTCAAAACAGGACTATAGCAGAGTACCAACGATTGGCGCATTGTGTATTGTTACCATCAGAGTAGTTGCTCATATTACAAGATACAGGCATGCAAAAGTGATCAAACAATATAGGCATAAACCTTTCCTTCAATGAGCTAACAGCAATTAGTAATATAACTGTCTTAACTATCTTGTTTGTATATATTATTTATCTATCTTTCCTACGCCAAGCTACTATAATCCACACAAGAGGGGTGTATTTTCACAGTAGAGTCTTCTTTACATTTATGGAAAAAAAGGAAGTTCACTGTTCTCTGGGATCATAGATCTTGGTAGAATATTCTAGAACAGTCATGTAACACTTCCTCAGCTCGACCAGATGCAGACATCACCCTGCTCCTGCATCCCACAGGGACTCCTGCTTGGCAGAGGTCTGGAGGACCAACTTGGCAGCTTCTGAGTTCTCCTTTTACCTTATTCAACCCATGGGAAGCTGTGTACCTCTTGTGCCCTCATTAGGTTCACATGGGGGGGGGTCCCCTAATAGACACCCAGGGTTCAGAGGATTCCTGCTCCTTGTTCTCTCCTTCCCACGAGACCCCAATATCTGTATTTGACAGCTTTCTGTCTTAGATCAAATCTGATGAAGTGCAAACAGTATCAACCACCTTTAGGGGTTCCTACTGCCCTCCATCCTTTCCTAAGCAAAGGAACAGCACTATATGCACTGAGTTCAGGGCCTGTATGAGCCTCTGGGGAGATGGTAACCAAGACAGTGTGTACTGCTGTTGGAAAACATAAGCTAAGGAGGAAGACTAGTACCAAATGAGCAGTGATGCACAAAGCTAAACCACAGCTGAGTGTGTCCATCAAATGCATGCCACCCTCGCACCTCCCAGGGCACTGAGGGTGCAGTCTCAGCCCCTGTGATGGGGAAGACTCTCTATGGCTGCTCCTCACATCCATACCGTACGCCAGCCTGGGCACCTTGCTGTCTCTAGGACCCCACACACCACAGAACTCTTCTCTCTAGAACTCTCTCTTGGATTGAAGCCTGTCCTGTCTAGGGTTGACCTCTGTGGGCTCAGAACCCTTCTTCCTATGTCCTGCCCTTCCTAGGTACTTACCCTGCACCTAGCTTAATATCCTATGATCACCACCGTCCAATTTGTACCAGAGCCAGAGCTAGACCTGGAGAAGAACCAACACAGCTGAAAGCTGAGGGGGAGAGCTGTGGGCCTGCAGTGGAACATGGTGGCCAATGGTGCTACAGTGCCTACAGGGTTCGGCTGAGAGGCCCCTGTTTATAAACCTTTGCAGGTGCAAGTCACATTTTCCCTGACATGCCATGGGCTATGGGGCCTAGGAGGCTGAATTGCAGACAGAGGTGGGCTGAGTGGTCTCTGGGAGAGCCCCCAGCACCCTGAGGGGCTTATGGAGGGAAATGAACCTTGTGCCCACTGCTTGACCCTGGAAGGCCAAAGCTGCCCAAGCAGAGAGCAAAGCTCGGGCCGGGTTTCCTGCTTTCCAAAGGGCTTTCAACAATACCAGGGAAAAGAACAAGGGCAAGGAGACCCTATTATCTTGTTACACTGATTTTATTCTGAAATAAGAATAGGGCTGTGACATGTGCTTGCTTTGGAAGATAGGCTTACTGTAAAATTAATTGAAAGTGTAGTGCCTCCATGTCTGTATCCTACTTAAGCATTTCCCCAAAAGTACAAATTTCAGTGATAGAATAAGAGGAGAGGCACCAGAGCTTGACTCTGGGCATGAATTTCAACTACACCAATCATTAGCCCTGTAATCCTACCCGGGCTCTTCCTGAGCCCCCTCCAAGACAGGATACTAAAGATGCCTGCTGCAAGGTTAAATGAGAGAAATCAAATAAAATATGGAGCAATGTGACCTAGACACCACAAGCATGCTCTGATGATGGTTGCTATGATGGCTATTATCTCTGTAATTAAATCTCTTTACAGGGCCTTTCCTGTCACGAATAAGGCCGCAGTGAATATTTTCACAGCCCAACTCATGAAATTCCATATCCCAGGTCAAGGCGCAGCCGTGGACCTAAGCACCAAACCAGCACAGTACACACTAGCGTCCGAATCACCTACCCTTCACCCTGACACCTTCCCTGGCAGCCACTGCTCCCAACACCTGCATTTCTGTTTCTGCACCTCCAGTGCCTGGTCAGTCTGCCCAACCCCACCCTGCATGGTCATTCTGAAAGGTAGTTTATTTTGATAGTGTTTCCCTTGAAGAAAGCTCCAATTGCCTGACTAAGTTCCAACTTCTCTACAAACCCCAGTTTGACCTACTAAATGCAGCAGTCAGCCAAACCAAACTAGCTTTCCGAAGTACTGAATCTGGATCTAATCCTACTTAGCAGGGCACAATGGATCACGCCTGTAGTCCCAGTATTCAGAGGGCTGAGGCAGGAGGATAGCACCAGTTCAGGGTCAGCCTGGACTACATCATGAATTCAAAATCAGCCTGAGCTACATAGCAATACCCTGTCTCAAACAACAAAAAGAACTTAGAACTTGGGCTGGGGGGATTTCTATGCCTTTTTTAGAAACAAAAACTTAAAATTAGAGCTAACGTTATTCTTGTTCTTATTCTCAGAGTATTTTTAAAGCATGATTCAAACAATAATTAGAACTGTTTGCACTCACCAAGGATAGAAACTTGTGCAAATGTATTTTCGGTACACGGCGATGCCCGCAGAAGCGATTCCAATCATTAGCTCTAAATTGTGCAGATCCTATAAAAAGGAAAATATCAGACTCACAGTGGGTCAGTCATGCCTGTGCCCTCTCATAACACTAAAGCACCCTTGTTTTTATAAATAGCAATATGTATAGCTCTAAAGGGGAAGATGTTGTTAATACAGACCAGTATCTGTACTTACCAGCTACCTAAATCCAAGCACTTCGCACCAAATTCTTTTCACCTGAACATGCACACATGTGCACACAAAGCCCTTCTGAGCATGTGGCTTAGGAGGCTGCCAGACAACCCCAGCCATCCCACAAAATCATCTAAACAGATACTCAGTTCTAACTGTTCCATATGTAGCATCTGAGAGCCATATTAAAATCAGGTCTGCTCCCTGCATAGCTCTGTATAAATCTCAACTCTTACGACTGAAAAGGCTATACTTACTATGATATCATGATGAAAAATTCCAAGTAGAGAACTGACCCTAAATGAAATTAAGAAGTAAATGCAGTTTATAAATCCAACGTGCCCACATTTACTAAGGGTCCATGTGCTGGGCATTGCTGTAGATACTGAAGACATAGAAGGAAAGCAGAGATTACAGGCTGCTCTAAATCCACTTAAGTATAAGCAAATAAAATTTAAAAATAAACCGGTTTCCTCCTTGAGTCACATACATTTCTATTTTCCAGCCAGATACTTGCAATTGCAAAGGGGCTGAGTTTGAGTTGGTTACCACCCGAGCCATTGGCCTGCCACCCACACCTGTGTTGCCTTGGGCTGAGAAGAGCCTCAAGATTTTTTTTCCCTTTTGCACAACAAGGATTACAGAATCCACCTTGAAGGGTTTTTAAGCATGCTGGACTGCATAGAATCTGAGAACCTAGAATAGAGTTTGGCATATGGAGCTTCTAGAATAGGGTCATTCTCTTTTTCTGTGGAACAAACCATTTATGAGCAGCAATATGAACAAGGGGAGTTAGAGAAACTGGACAGGGAAATAGTGTTGACGTGGTAGGAGTGCACAGAGATTCATGACAGGAACCCAACTGAAGTCATGTGCTTAAGGCAAAGCCAGGTTGGCAGAGCACAGAACAGAGCTGCCTTTAAACATGATACCTGCAATCACAGTACAAGGAAAGAACAAATCAGCAGATGAAACAAAAACAGGGCGCAGATGGGAATAAGAGAGTGGTTTTGTGGGCCAAGGACTGGGTCTCAAGTCTCATGAGCCCATGGTTTTCCAGTGTCCATGAGACAGCTAATCCTCTGACCCCCGGAGGGTCACTCTTCTGAAAGGTTTGGAGGTGGGGAAGACGCAGATATGAAATCTCATTTCACCCCTGAGTAAGAGTCTCCAAAACATTCCACTGGAGATTAAGTATTTGCAAATGGAATAAAAAATGAAACCCTGAAGTTGGTTATTTTTGTACAACTCAATACATTTTTTCTGCTTTGTTACCTAAATTCTAGCATATCCACCCTGCAGCACTGTTAAGGTACTGAAGTGAGGCATGATGAAAAGAGTTTCTATAAACTGCAAATGTATTATCCAGATTTCAAGTCTGGACATTTATTCCACTTCCATATGCCCAATTTTCTCATTTATGAAATGCAGATGATTAGAATAACAAGACTTCTATGGCTCCACATGAAAGCCCCTGCAACAAAGCTGGTACTTAGTGTTCAAATAACATTTGTTTCCTTTCAAGTCTGACATGGGGTCAATGACAGTGATAGATAAGCCAGTCATAAACAATTTAAATATTTATTATTTTTCATAATCATGCCACCATTTTTTTTCTTTTTGGTGGTCCTGGGAATCAAACTCTGAGATACTGCATCACTAAGCTGCATCTCCAGCCTTTTTAAACTTTAGAAATAGGGTTTTACTAATTCTTCAGGCTGTCCTGGAAGTTTTTTTTTTTTGGTGGTTCACAGATAAGCACTTATTAATGTCATTAGAAAAATTAAAACTATCACATAAAACATAAGATTTGATGTTTGTAGGCAAGTAAAAGTGTTTATTCAGTTTTTTTCTTTTTTTAAATTTTATTTTATTGAAGAACAAATAGCAATGAGACAGTTTCAAATCAAATTAGTAGGACAGATTCAACAAATATATTGCACATTGTTTTCGTAGCGGCTTTTTGTTGTACAAGGTGCACACATGATACTCTATCTACAAATACTATCAGAGCAGATGCCTCTAATCAATACATTAAGAGAATGTAGCTGCATACCTTTTTAAAAGCTGAATTATAGTACAGTTTCAATAATTAATACTTTTTACATTGTTATCTTTCTAGTGGTTGTCCAAAGTACAACAAGCAGACAGGATATCCTGTCCAAACACTATTGATGCAAATCTTTCTTCTCATAGAATTACTCAGAAGTACTACATATATATCCTAACTGTACTGTTTATACAAACACAGAATGGTCCTTCCTTTGTATCCCCTTTTTTTGTTGTTTAGTTCTGTTAAAAATGGATATTCTGGGGCCAGAGAGACGGCTCAGTAGAATAAACACTTCCCTGGCAATTGCAAGGGCCTGAGTTCAATCCTGGTTCTACCAAAAAAGAAAAAAAAAAGGGTATTCTATTGTCATTCAATTATTATAGGTGCTTGAATTCAGCGAACCAATCCAACAGAGTCCACCAGTCCACTGTCCTGGAAGTTATGACCTTCCTGCCTCAACTTCCCAAGTAGTTGAAATTATGTGTGAGCGTGTCACTATGCCCAGCCAGCACTAATCTTGCTGTTGTTAAACCATTACACTTAAGTAACTAACTTTAATTAGAGTAGTGCTTGAGATTAAGTAGTAAAAACCATGTCTCACTAAACTGTCACTTGAAAAATGGATCTAAACACATTGGTTTTGCCCGTTTAGCCATTCTGTGGAACAGCCTTCGAAGAACTTCAAGTTTCTAGACCTTTGACCTCTTAAAAAAAAAAAACCTTCAAGTAGAATGACAAATATAAAAACAGCAATCAGATAAGTGACCAACAAAATTCAGTATTAAACCCTGCAAATATTTTTAAAACGACCTTGTGGTTCGTAATGGGAAAGAAACAGTAGCCAAGAAGTTTTTAAACTTTTATAATTTAGAAGTTAAATTAAAAAAAAACAAAAAACTGTGGACTGAAGGACACATACCCTACCACCGTGCAACTCCACCCCGTAGAAGTCGAGAGTCCGGGCTATGTTGATGTAGCATGATTCAGCTTCTGACTGCTTCAGCCCACTGTGGGAGAAAAGACAAAATGCAAAATGCACCTAGGAAACAGGAAACATTAACAACAATCTGGACACATTAAAAAGTAGAACAAGACCACATTCCTCAAAGGGTTCTAAAATGCTGTTACTTTTCTTGAGCAACCTAGCCTATATTTCAGTTATACAGGGTTCTCTTCTTCCTCTTCAGGGGAGACGACCTTTCATAGCCCCTATGCCACTCGTTCTAAATCACTCAATTAACAGGTAATCTCCAGGGCGTTCTGCTTTGTCTATTCTGTCTGCAGTGGCGCAAACTTCAAACACCACTGCCCCTATCCTATTTTAGGATGCTGACTTCTGCTAGAGGAGTAATTCTGGGAGAGAGGATTGGCAGGGCCTTCTTAGAAGGTACGCTGGTCGCTTGCCCTTTGTGTTTATGGCCTTCCCAAGAACCACGCAGTCCCGAGGGCTGGCCTCTCGGGTCAGTGTGCACCTCGCCTGACATGAACAGCTGTCACAGTGGCTTTGAGGCAGATGGGAAAGGGAAGGGGAGGCAGGCGCTGGGCACAGTTGCTGGAGGTAAGGCTTGCCCAAGGCAGCTGCAAAAGAGCAGCCCTCGCCATATGGAAGAGAGCAGCTTTCACCAGCTGAACCCAGCCCTTTGGACTACTCGTCCATTTATCTGTTTCCTCAACAGTATCTTATGGACAGGCCTGCTTTACAGAATTATGGTAAACTGTTAAAAAAAGTTTTCCTGATGGGATTAATGTGTGGGGTAATCAGATTTCAAAGTTGGTCTCTCCCTCAGGAATTAACCAATTCCAACGACAGCCCAAAAGGGAGGACAGCAGCCGGCTCCCTCCCTGCCTACTGGATCTCACACTTCATAGAGAAGCCAGTTACAGATACACTGCCATCAGAATGGCCCCGAGATTCAAAAGCCCCTGACATCTTGAAAGAGGATCATGAGCAAAAGGAGGGAGAAGCAACATCTAACACAGGAGGTTGCAATGCCTGAAAACACCTGACTTGAGCTCCCAAAGCAGGCCGTCCGAGCCCCTCACCTGTGCTGCTCATGCAGAGATCCCACTTTGGTCAAGAAGTCATCGTTCTGATGTGGTATGAACTGGCTGTCTGCAAGGTAGCCTGGATGATGTATGGAAGAATTAAAGTCTCCAAAATGAGCTATTTGGGCAGAACAAGGGGGAAATTGTAGTTAGTTTTGCTTTTTTAACATGGTTTGCATTTATCAGCATCTACAGCACTGCAAGGAGAGCACTAATTGAAAATTCTCCTGGGCTAAGTTCTGCCACTGCAGGGCTGCAGCTTTTCCGCTGAACCTTCACTGGGGGCTAAGTACTATCATATAGGAGCCACCCCATCTCCATACTCCCCAATGACACACAGCCTTCTCAATACCTCTGGAGAAGAGAAAGTGCCAGGCACTGTACAGGCTCCATCACACCTCAGATTACTATGGCACCACACCAGCTGGCCCTACAAACAACAGGTAGGGGGCTGGGCACTGTGCTACAGGCCTCTAATGCCAGCTCTCTGGGAGGCTGGGGCAGGAGGGCTCTCAGTTCAAGGGCAGTGTGGGCAACTTAGCAAGACCCTTTCTCAAAGTAAAATAAAAAAGTGGGGAGGGTGTAGCTTAGTGGCAGAGTGCTTGTCTAGCATATGTGAAGTCCTGGATTGAATAACTAGCACTGAAAGAAAGAAAAATAGGGAATAGAAAGGTGATCAATGCCAATCTGACCCACAGCCTGACACCAGGGAGGTGCACAAGAAAGGGGACTGGGATGCGTTCAGAAGTCAAAAGCCAGGAGACAGATACTGCGGTTGTCAGGGGAATCGTGTAGGGGGCCTGCAGATGCAGGAGGAAGAACTACAGGGATGCTATGGAAGAATTCCTTTCCCAAGCTGTCCTCGTCCTTTGAGTCTCTTGATTTTTTTGTCTGGGGACATGAACCGTCCACCAACTGGCCCACCACAGAGGGAGCTGTTTCCTCCTTCCCTGTGTCTATGTAACAGGTACTGTTTGAGCATTGTGCAGTGCCCAATCTGCACCTGTATTCCTGGCTGCCCCAAGAACCCCTTAAGTAATTTGTATGTTTAGACTACTATGGACACTGAGCAAAGAACAGGGCAATATCATCTTCCCTTTTCCAAGACACGGTTCTATTTTTCTTTTGCGGAACTGGGGATTGAACTCAAGACCGTTGCGCTTGCCAGGGAAGCGTTTATTCTACAGAGCCATCTCCCTGGCCCCAGAAACGGTTCTATTTTTATAAAAACAAAAGTGAAAAGATCTTGACCTCTGAGGTGTTCTTCGCTGTGGTGTGGGGGAGTCGAACCTGGGCCCCTGTGTGCTAGGTGAGTACTCTTCTAACAGAGCTACACCGTACCCCCAGCCCTTGAGCTCTGATGGGCAACTGATCTGACATTGTTTTCCTGACACACAAAATGGGACGCTATTTTGACTTTTTCTCAAAAATTTTAACCTTGATCTTTCCAAGGGTTTTATTCAATTTCTTCCTGTGGCTGGCTTCAATGCCAAGAGGCTTTTGAGGGCTCTCAGGAGAATTTCAGAGCAGCAATTCAGCACATTTCCAAATCACACAACTCCTCTGTTACCAGGACAGAGTGTGGGGAAAGCCCCAGTGATGATCATGGCTGATCCCGGAAGGAAAGGGGGTGATGAGCCAGGCGGCTGCTTAGGTGAACTGCACCACAGCAGAACCAAAGGGGCAGTACCAGGGCTGCGTGTCCTTGTCCAAATCTACTCAGCCTCCTTTCCCTCGGCTGCTGACACACTGCTGGTCTTTTAAACCTACACCACTACAGAGGCAGCTTTTTCTTCCTACACGGTGCTTGAGGGTGCAGAACGTGGCACCCAGTAGGGGCTCAGGGACTCAGGTGCCCAGAACTGACCTTCAGAGAGGCTCAGGGCCAAGCTCAGGTGTGGAAGGGGAGATGGCAGGAAGCCGAGTGGTCTATGCAGACTGTGTCCAGGTTAGAAGGATGGGAATGTTAAGGCCGCATGACGAAAGTACAAGTGTGGCAGATGACAGTACACGTACGGGGAATCACTGTGATGTCCTGACATGGTACTCAAGAGAGGAGCATGTCAGAATCACTCTTATGTCAAAGGGAAGGCAAGTAAGGTCCTAAGGAGAGAGGACCTACCCTTAACGCAGGGCCTCCTTTTCATCAGGGTCAAAGCCACGGCTCTGTTAGTACCCGACTGTTCCCACCATGCAAGCAAGGCTGTGAACAGCTGCTGGCCATTTGCTGATGTCCACAAAGGCTAATTAAATGCTGCGAATGACTTGAGCCTGAGAGCTGTTGGCTCGTTAGCTCATGAAGACCCTCTGGGATCCCAACTTGGCCATCCATCCTACTAGCAGTCAATCCTGGCGCCATTTTGCAAACATGAACTACAAACTTCTTTCTTCAGCAAAGTAAAAGTTTTCATAACCAATGAGCCTTTCTGTTAGCTGATTTTCCCTGGACATGAGGTAGCCCTTCCACACAAAGCTCTCCATGCTGACCACTAGAGGGAAATGAAGGTAAACCACCACAAAAATAGTTGCAAAACACTGAACTATTGGCACATTTATTTCTAGGATGCCATTGTATTTGATGCTATGATAATCCAGCAACGAGCAATGTTTCTACACTGCACAAATAAGAAAACTCCAAAGAAAGTGTCCTGCCCTGCAGTGTAGCTGGTAACTGGGAACTCCTCTGACCACAGGCTCTGCTCTTGTCTGCTTCCTTACTGTGACGTACCAGATTTCCCAGGAGTACATTTTCCTAGTTGCTGGGAAGCAATACATAAAAATGGTAATTATAGCAGAAATAAGTAATTAGGGGTAAAGTACCTTGAATATTAAGTTTCATGCTTTCTTTTGGCTGACAGATAATATTTGATGTTCCACAGCAAAGTGGGAGTCAGCCCCACTTTGAGCTATCATGCTGTTCTGTTGGGGCATCTTTTATCTTTCATTCTTCCAACTCCTTCTTGTTCCCAACAGGCCCTTATTAGTGGTCATTCCTAACTTTTCTAGATTCTCCCCATGCAGGCTGGGGCACGTTCTGTGTTTTATATCAGGGTCTGTTTCCCCCACTAGTGGGTATAGAGTCCTTGGGGCAAACTGCAAGCTTTCTCCATGCTGAGGGTGGTGCAGAGCCTGCATATTTATAGCACAGGCTCCAAGAGCATTAACAAATACAGATACATCACCCCAATTTTTGGTCTCATAAGCTTTTGAGACAAAAACCATTAGCAATCTTCCACCATCATGTCCTTCTAGATACTTTGGCTACAGATCACTTTATCTTTTATCTAATGAGAAAATGTACTTCTGATTAGCTTGTAGGACTTAAAGATCAACACTCATCTCAGGATAAAGTTTATCAGGCATCCTTCTTGAGTCAGTAGTTTTTTATTTGAGAATTAATCTTGATAGAATTATATGCATAGAAGTATACAAGTATGTACATCTATTTATTGAGTGGAAGGGCTATAAAGAGTTGGTACTTGGAACAGCTTGCTTGACAAGCCAGGACTGCAGCAGCATACTGATAATACTAAATTTCCACTATAGCCAGTTTGCATTTCAGGTGCACTGTTAGCTACTTTGTTAGAGATGTGCAGAGGAGATCTGACTATAGGAACTTGGACAGAACATTTTCAAATACGGTTCTTATATTTAACTCTGCTAAACACAGTTTATTACAATAGGTAGGTTTTAAAAGAGAATAAAAATTAAAAAATTAGAAACCATACAGAATTTTAAAAAACAAGATGATAGGAATTTAACAATGGTTGTTTTAGTGCATATTGCTGTCTTCAAAGTAGCTGTTTGGATTACCAGACAAAAGCATGTGAATATATTCCTCCTTCCTTCTTTCTTTTCTCCTTTCCACGCACAACTCTAGAGTGCACATTGCTATGTCCCCACTTGACAGGTGCAGGGTAAGTGGAGGAGCGGAGACCCAGGTAACAGGGCTCCAGTCCATGTTCATAGTAACTCAGTCGGTGACGGACCACGGAAAAACAATTTTTAGTTGCACATGTGTTTACATTTGGTCAAGATTAGGGTGTTACTTAATTTGAACCAAGTGGCCATGTTGCAAGTTGTCACATTCCCCACCCCCCGCCTACCCCACCATTTTACAGGTTCTCAGAAGTAATGCCACAGAAGCAGCCAATGGAGAAGGCCATCTAAACTGAGTGTGTGGGCCAGTCAAATAGCTCAGTGAATTAAAGCAATTGCAAGCAGGTGCAGGGGCCAGGGGTTCGATCCCCAGGCCTGCCGTGCCAGCCCCATGCCTGGGCTATGCAATGAAGACTGGGTGTGGTGGCACGTGCCTATAATCCCAGCTCTTGGGAGGCTGTAAACAGGTGGATCACCACAAGTCCGATCTAGTAGTGAGACCTTGAACACCCTGTAGACCCTTCCCTAAAATTAAGGAAAAAAAAAAAAAAAAACAAAGCTCCCGCTATGAGCACACAACTTGCTCTGTGATCTGGAACAAGTCAGTTTTCAGCAGATCCACCAGCAGAGGCTGATCTGCAGGGTCTGAAGTTCCAGAAAGTGCAGACTGACTGGTGACTATGCCATTTTCTACATCACTGGAACATGATCTGGTCTGTTCCATATGTACAGGGAAATGGGAACTTTCTCTTTAAAAAAAAAAAGAAAAAGAAAAAAAAAAAAAAAAATATATATATATTCCTTTTTTTTTTTGGCACAAGGTCTCGCTCTGCAGCTTGGACTCATAGTGATCCTCCTGTCTCAGCCTCCCCAGTGCTGGGCCAGCATGGTGTGTGGTACTGGGGATCAAACCCAGGACATTATCCTTACCAGGCAGGCACTTAGACTGCTGAGCTATCTCTCCAGCCAGGGAAATGGGAACTTTTAAACTCACGCAGACCACACTGGGAAATCTGAGTTTTGCACTGCGGAGGCTAAAACGCAGGTGAGATGGAGACTCACACAGAGTTCTGCTACACGGGCTCACTCGTAGGCGGCGCTCACTCCTGACAACCTCCTCTTCCCACTCCCTGGGCCCACGCAGGTGGGCCAGCGAGCTTGGGTCCCGCTATTGGCTCTTCCCATTTGTGTCCTCTGCTGCCAAGGGAGGAGGCAGCCTCAGGGCCACCTCAGTGGAGCCCAACAGCCCCCGGTTTGCTGAGGCCAGAGGAGGGCAAGTGCTCTGGCCAGCATTTGTCCCACCACTTTGGGCTTATGGGAAGGCAGCAAGGATTACTCAAGTTTCAAGCTGTAACACAGTTATTCAGTGCTGACATACTCGCATCACATAGCTAGAGACAAAATGCTGTCCTGCTTGTTTCCATCTGCCTATGTACTCTTTTAGGGTTAGTAAATCCTTTGTACTATGCACACTCACCGTCTACCACAGGGCCTGATACGGAATACATGAAGTTTTGCGGGCTGAGCAAGTAAATTTCAACTCTAGCTCAACCTAACCCCAATCGAAAATTCTATCTGGACTTTCTATCCAAAATGGTAGCCACTAGCCAGATGTGGTCAGAGAAGTATGTGCTAAGTGTGAAATCCTGACTAGTTTTCAAAGACTTAGTATGAAAGCAAATGTTAAATATTTCATTAATAGTTTTTACATTAATTATATACTAAAATAGCATTTTGGATACACTGAGCTAAACAAATCATTAAAAATTAATCTTAGCTATTTCATTTTCCTTCTTTAATGCAGTTACCAGAAAACAGAACTGCATATGCAGCTCTCATGTTACATTTCTATTGGGTAGTGCTGTTAATAGGACAGTGTATAATCCATTAGTTATAGTGAAATTCTAAAAATAAATTCATAAGGTCTCAGGAGTGTTTCAGGCATGCACCAAGCAGTAGGAATGACTTCCAGCAAATTCTTTAACCTAGCTGGTCTCAGTTTCCATGTTTATAAGAGGTGACCAATATAAATATTGTCCCACTGGGGTTTGTATGGAGATCAAATCCAAATACCTGGGCAGAGGCTCTGGAAAATGCCATGTGTGATGGCTGCCTACTGTTTTATGGACTCCCTCAGGAGAGACTGCCACAGTGGAGTTCATTTGCTCCTGTCAGCTGTACCCCTTTCTTAACCTAAACACCCCCAAGTTAGAAGAGAGAAAAATCAGAGCTGAAGTGGGGCCATCGAGGCAGCCAGAGATGTGCTACCGCACAGGATGCCTGGGAAGGAGAGACTCAGTCAGTGAAAAAGCCAGTGGCTCGCTCAATACCTTGGTCAGAGTCATCTGGGCACCCAGGACAACACTCCCTTTGTGACTTACATTGTACTGCATAGGAAGCCAGCACCACTGCTGAATTCAGGGGGCAGGTTAACCTGTCACGAGAAACACACATTAGCAAAGTCTCAAGAGCCAGCAAGAGCCTAAATGCCTGGAGACCACAGGTAGCACGGTCTCGCTTTTCTTGGCCACCATTAAAGAGCAACATGACGTGTAAGAAAAACTACTTTATGATGCGAATCAGTCCTAAATCATAGACCAAATATAACGCAGCAAGGATCTTTCAAAAATAACATCTTTGGATCTAAAGTAATATCCACCCCAAATACCATGAAACTAGGGGTCTAACATTGGCCAGTATTTTACTGGCCAAGAAAGGCAGGCCCACACCTCTGAGAGGAAGAAAGCCGGACTCTTACAATGCAGCCTTCTAATCCTTCCGGAAAGACTTGAGACGGTACAGGGCTCTCTGTATTCCTGAGTCCTAGGGACTTGGTGACTCTCAGTTACCCACTTTCTGGACTAGTGATATCCTCCTCAAAAGGAAAAGTAGGAAAGTATCTTGAATTTTAACACTCAATTCCTTATGCAACTATCACTACATGTTTTGAGCCTCCTGCAGACCTGGAGGCTTCCACCATCTGTCTGCCTCTCTCAAGCTTCCACCATCTACCACAAAACCACAATTGGGGTGGACTTTTCTAAACTGTCCTCTCCAACACTCCTTTTCTCCCAGTGACTCCACCTGTCTTGGCTATGTTTCAAATGCTCTGAATGTTTCCCTTCCTCCCCTCAACCTGGACTTCATGTTCTTCCCAGGAGCTCTGCAAGCAGGGAAGGAGCAGAGATCCCTGCCGGGGAGAAGAATGGGCTGGGAAACCTGGGAGACAAAGTACTTACAAGTACTTTCCCAGAATTCAATTCAGAAGTCAAAATAATAATAAAAAAAAATTTAAAAGCTGTTTCCACGGCAGCCCACAGAGTTCTCAGGATGACTCGACCACCTCTTTAATCTGGATGTCCTTCCCAGAGCTCCTCTTCCTGTCCATTGCACTGTGCTGTATCCTAAAGCTGCACGTGTAGACAGCATCCCTGGAGGGGCCCCATTGTTTCTCCAGGGTTACAGAAGCATCTCAGGGATGTAGGTCACTTATTCACCTGGAGATCACAGAGGAGAATTGGCAGAAACCTGACGTGCACCAAGCATTTGGTCTACAAGATGGCCTCAATGGCATCTAGCCAGTGTCCCTGCTAGAGGAACATCAGGTGAAGGGAATTTGGGGGGCACCTTAGATAGAGGCTAAGGAGGCTGAATCTAGATGGAAGGAACAATCCTACAAAGTCAGAAAGAAAAACATTCCCAAAGACCAATGTTCAAAATACATACTGCAGAACACCAAGAGTCTGCCTTCTCCTCTCTACTTTCCACATATCCCTAGACAGGGTTCTTCCTCTCCAGCCTTCAGGGTTCCCATTAGCCAAGTGAAGGCTCGGTCTGGACTACTCATCTGGGGAGGTAGGGTACCAGGGATGGTTCCAACAAACTGGGGGACTTGACATCCTGGAGAAATGCTGTGTTCCAAATAGCCTTGGCCACAAGGGGCCAGATATATACGCAGAAGGTGTTTGGTGGAGAAGATCCTCTCCTCAGAGAGATGGCGAGGGACACCTGCAGCCCTGACAAAAGGTTCTCAAAATACTCTTTGATTCATACAGACAACCAGTTCCCCTACTTAGAGAGAGGGGATGGAAGTGAAAGCTCCTGAGCAATCTGTCTTACTAGACCAGCAGAGCTCAGTGCTTTGCCATTAACCGTTATTTGAAAAACATTTGCAGAAAACCTACTGTATAGAAAAGAGGGACAGAACAGGTTTCTACAGCTACAGAGGGCAGCCAGGAGCCAAGGTGGAGAATTCAACCTAGAGCCACCTAAAATGCAGGAAGGCTGCCTCACTGCAGAAGGAGCTCCTCAGCTCTGGGGTGAGCCAAGCAGATGCCCAAAGGCTGAATGCAGAAGCAGCAACCACAGTTGCCATAGGCCTGCAGGAGCTCCTTCTGCAGGTATGGGCTGGAAAAGTCTCTGTGGACCACCAGGATAAACCAGAATTAGGGATGCTAGGAAATAAGGTGCTGGAGCTTCTGTGGTAGAGAAAAGATAATACAAAGAGCGAGGCTGGGCTAGCTAGGATGAGGATTCTACGATCCTCCAACTGCTAACACTCAAGAGGCCTGGCAATCCTGTCTTTATGAGGAAAACCTTTCTTCCTCCTCAGCCTGCCCCTTAAATCTCCTCCACTGGGCTCCCAAGTATCAGCCCGCATGTCTGCACTGCTTCATCCAGGGCTATTTATAACTTTCAACCTTGACCAAAACCCCAGTTTTCCTTTGTGGACTCTGACATCATCTCTGTAAATGTGGTCTTGCTACATTCTTTGTGCTTTTAAACATTTCAGGCACTCAAGTCTATCTGTCTGGTGAATGTAAAATGTGCCTGCATTGAACATGAAAAGCCCTTGCTCATTCTCCTGCAAGCCACAGCAATGTGCCTATCAGCTGTTTCTGTAGGACGGTGAGTGTGTGTGCGTGCGTGCTCACCCACACACACACAAACGTGGAAGAGAGGGAAGTATGTCTGGGCAGTAGTCTTCTAACTGCTCTGGGAAATCTGATTCCTCTCCTCTCTACTATCTCCACTGCTGGCCTCTAACAGTAACCCAGAGAGGCTTTTCCTGCCCACAGCAGCAGAAGCAAAGCTGATATCCTACCGCGGCTGTGGTCTCCAGTGCCCACGTCAGGCCTAATTGCTTCTGGCTTCCTGTCTCATTTCCCAAGCAGACTGCCAGCTCCCGCATGATGTACAGCATGCTGGTAGTCTCTGATGACCCTCTTCAACAGAACAGACTCACAGGAGGTGCGGGGGTGGGGAGGGGGGGCGGTGAGAATGGAAATAAAGCGTGGCTGCTTTCACCAGTTTGCCTGCTGCTGTTTCTTTCATGAGTCAAGAGAATGCAAAAGATCTGGAGGAAGCTGGTTTGGAATTTTACCTCCTATTCTAGGATATCAATGGATACTTTGTCAACTAGCAAGAAGGTGTGGATATGAAAGAAGATTTTCCTGTCTTTGAGGATGAACCTTCCCAGAGGAACTCTTATCACTCATAGGAGCTGGAGGGCTCAGAGCAGGGCCTGAATTAGGACAAGTCAGCCTCAATGAATGAGCATTGTACATTCTGGATCTTTCTCCTTTTCAAACTTTATAGGTCCTTACCAGATAGATAAGTTTATCAACCCTCAGCTTCTCTAAGCCAAGACTGAGTTGAAAAACAGCTGTCCAAAGTATAATTTTTTTTCAAGATCCAGTCTTTGTTTACATTTAATACTGCTGCCAGAAGTACATGCTCATTAGATTAAAACTAGGAATTTGGCCAGTCTGATAAGAAGAGAAAAATGTAAAATTCTCATTACCTTCCTTCACAAATATCCATCTTCAGTTGTAAGAAATACAAGTGCCTATGAAACAATTATTCTCATTAATTCACATGCAACTAAAATAAGCAAAAAAAAAAAAAATCATTCTTTTTTTTCGATGAGTGAAGGACAAGACCTGTATATCTGAGAAACAAAATACATCAAATACAATTTTACATATTTTAAGTGGCATCAGACACTACCTGTACACAGGCTACCCCATCCATGGCTGCTTATACTGATACCCTAAATCTCCACTGGCTGGGGCAGTTTTCAACCAGCGCCAGATGAGCAGGAATGGGTGAGTGGAAGTCATCTGCCTACATCCTTGATGCTCCTGGTACTGCTGCCGGCGGGCAGCCCAGGCCCGAGCCTGGGCCTTTCCAGCCAGGCACTGGGACCCACAGGCACACCGCACAAGCAGCCCACACACAGCCAGGACACTGTTCTGAACATCATACCAGCGCCTGCACACCCACGCGCCCTCTGCAGGCAGCTGCTCGGAGGAGGAGGAGGGTCTGTGAAGACACCTCCTCAGCTGGGTTTTTTTTTCCCCTGTGTCCCAGGAACTGTGGGTGCTGGAATGAAAGCATAACTATCAGGACGCCGGAAGTTGCCGGGACCTCCAAGACGTACGCCGCACTGACCTGTGAATGACTGGCCTGTGGACCCAACAATGCCTTGCAAGCTCTGCAAGCCACTCTCCATAGAGGCCCAGGCTGTGAGGCTGCAGTGTGGCCCTGAGACAGGTGGGAAAAAGGAGGCCGCCACCAACTCTGCAGACTCTGAAGTGTCTACAGACCCTTATACTTAGCGACACTCCGCTGCTAGCTCCTGCTCTTTTAAAACCCAGATTCAAATAGAATAGACATTCCACAGTCTGGGCAGGAGGACAAAAGGGAAACCTCTTGAAATCTAATACAGACATAGCAAAAGTACACAGGGCAGGAGAGAGGTCATTTGGGCAATTTAAACAAATCACTGTCACATCTTCTCAGATTGACAAAGGTCAAGGGGCTGGCTTTTTGAGATGTGACACTTCAAACAGTATTCCAATGTTACAAATGCAGCTCTCTGGGCCATGCACCTGGTACTCTGTAGTTTCTCCTGCTTTTAGCCCCCTAATGACATTGCTGTCAGCACCACCATCTCATTTTCTTACAGATGAAAAAACTGATGCTCCAGATATGTGAGGTCACCTATGTCTTATTTTCACCTAGATATTTATGAGAAAAATCTCAGTATGCTACAATTTATTACACATTTAATGACTAAAATACATAGGGCACGTGTCTTAACTCTGACACTAATATTTCAATTACAATTAACAACTACATGTATTATATGGAGAGATGACATTGCATATGTGTGTGGATTCATGGCATTTTGGTGCTGGAATCTCTCTTCCACCTAGGAGAACACAATCCATCCTTTCTAGTTTGTTTCTATGTTTATCCAAGTTGACATTCAACTAGAATTAAGTGTTCTCTCCCACTACAATACTATTGAGAAGAAGAAGAGAGGAGAGAGTTACACGTAATCCACTGGTAAACCTGGGCTTTCCCTGAAGAGCCCAACTAACCAGTATATTTTCCTAGGGACACAAGAGAGATCCAGAACCTGCAGATTAGCACGCACCACATGCCACCAGAGGAAATCACATGTAAAGAAATCAGGAATGTGGAATGTAACAGAAACACAGATGATTAGGAGGTATCTTGAAGAAGCTTAAATTTTAATTAGACTGCCAGTAAATAAAATTTGTTTAGAATGATGTAAATTTACCAGAAATAGCAAGTTGTGGAGGCTTAGAACAAAAAAGATATTTAACAACTGGGATAAAGAGAAGTTGTTTTCAAATCTGGAATGCCTAGCTACAGAAATGTAATGACCCTCCTGGAGTAGACCCCACCTATGACCTTAAATTCAGGAAATAAGCAATGAACATCTCTTTGCCTAGATTCTTTTAAAACCAACAAATATTATCTCTGTACTCCTCTAACTCTTAAGAACCAAATTCCCTTAGAAAGAGGATTCACATTTGGAAAGGCTGCAAAGTGGGAGTCTTAAGAAGATACCACATGCCAGGAATACAGGAAAAATCCCTCACATAAAAAAGTCAAGACAAGAGAACCAGTAATTGCAGCCTGTAATCCTAACCCCAGGGGCTGAAGCGGAAGGATCACAAATTCCAGCCTAGCATGGGCAATTTAGTGAAACCTTGTCTCCAGAAACATAAAACAAAGGTGCTTGGTCTAATCCCCTGTACTGGAAAAATGAATCCCTACACAGAAAAAAAAGTACAGTAGGGGCAGACTTCTACCCTAGCATACGAGGAAGTTTAGGGGGCTGGGGGGAGACACAGGACACTGCCCAAGTTAGCAAGGAAACAGGTGCTGGCTCTGAACTAGATAATTCTAAGAAAGACAACAGGCACGATGATGCCTGTGTAATCCCAGTACTCTGGGAGGCTGTGTCAGGAGGATCACATGTTCAAGGCTACCTTGAAGAACTTAGTGACCTGGTCTCAAGACTTAAATTTTTTTTTTTTTTTTTTTTTTTTTTTAATGGCTGGGGATATAGCTCAGTGTGAAGGCCCTGGGTTCAATTCTCAGCACTGCAAAAATATGTGTGTGTGTGTGTGTGTGTGTAAAATGAACAAATCAAATTTTATGTAGAACTTCAGGAGGAACTAATATTCATTTGCTACTCATCTTGAAGCAAAAGCTGCCTCTCTGCAGCCACACCCTCTAGCCGTAAGGAGTCACCCCGTGCCCTAATTCCTCTTTCTACAATAGCAGCTGCATGTCTCCCTGTGCTTTCCTAGATGTCCCTTAAGTGACAGGAAAGCTCAGCAGGAAGACTCTGCCAGCTCGCACCGGGTGGCACTGAGCACCTTTCCTGGGGGTGGGGTGGGGCAGGAAGTGGACAGCTGGAAGCCATGAGGGGCAGAAGGTGGACTCTTGGCCTAGGCCTGCCCTGGAATCTCCTCCTTGGAGTTCCATCAACAGGTGACTCTAACACATCCAGTGGGTGCCACAAACCCAGGACCCCCATGCTCACGGGGGATGGGCAGTGAGGGAGACCACGAGATAGGCAGCTACCAGTTTAGCAGCGTGGCCCACACATGCGGCTGGTACCTATCAGCTGGTAGCAAAATCCATTTAGTGAGTCATGACTGGCATTTAAAAAAAAGAACAGAAAACTTCAGTGCACTTTGTGCTTATTAAATTTTATAAAGCTTTTGCTTCAGAAATATATATATATGCACATGTGTAGTGTGTGTGTGTGTGTGTGTGTGTGTGTGTGTGTGTGTATTAAGCAAAATATATAAACATCTATTTGATTGTGGGGCTATGATTTTTTTTTAAGCCCCACTGGTTAGAACCCCTTCCCATATACACACAGTTGCACACAAGCATATAATTACAATGAATGCACACAAGCATGTACACATAGTTCTGTGTAATTTTTTGGAGATGGGTGTATGCTGCCCAGACTTCATCCTCCTGCCTCCCATCTCCACCACGCTGGCAGCCGGGAACACAGACAAGTGCCACCTCACTTGGTTCTTCATGTCATTATGAAGCATCCCTTAAGCAGCATCTATGATCTAGCATTGGTCTGAGGAATCCCCAGTAGGGTCACTTAAAACACATTCTCATAAAGTTTGTCACCAACTCTTTCCAACAGCTTATGAAGTGACCTGCTGGGTTGGGCACGTCTATGCTGTTCTCAGTCTACCAGCTGTGGAGGAAACCGGGTGTGGTGGTGCACTCAGGTAATCCCAGCACTCGGGAGGGTGAGGCAGGAGGATCGCTGTGAGTTTGGCACCAGCCTGAAGATACCAAGTGAGCTCAAGGCCAGCCTGACTGACCTGCATAGTGAGAGCCTGTCTCAAACAGACAAAAAGGAAAAAGAAAAGCACTATGGAGGAGAGAACCAGAGCAGTCTGTACTTCCTTGTGGTAAGCCAATGGGTCACAAGGACCTTGCTGACACTGGTTTAAAATGTAACACAATGATAAACACAGCCACATTCCTGATGTCTGAGAAGGTGGAGGAAGAGGTGCATAAAGAAGGCGAAACAGAGTGATAGGCTAATATTTGTCTTTTAAATATACTAACAGCTTAAAGGAAAAACAAGGCAGAATTTTGTGTCTGAATTAATACTATCTCTTTGGTGATGTTCTCATGGCCACAGTGAGCACAGAACAGAACTCAGCAATCCTGAACATCCACTGCTTTTTTTTTGTGGTGAAGTAGGTTCCCTCCCTAAAGACAGCACAAGGATGGACAACAGAGGGAGAAGGCTATTGACACAGTCCAGGTTCCAGCTGTGACAGATTTCCAGCACTGCCCTCCCCCGTGTTAAACACTGTCCCCACCCAGAAAGCCCTGGGATCAACCTTAGTTGGCACAGATTCCACGCCCTGAGGGGTAAACAGCTCCTATCGGGCGGCCTCCCCTTATCTGGTTCACGTATTTCCTGCAGCTGCTGATTTACCAGCAGACAGGCTGGGGCCAGCCTGTTTTCTGCCCTAGCTCCCGTGAGCTGGTGATCTGATCAGAAGTCCTGCCTACTTCTTGTCTTGTCATCCTCATGGACCAGCCAGGCCTGAGGGGACCCTGTGCTGCCTGGCCTGTGGGTGGCTTGTTCTACAAATATGCTTTCTACATTCAGCCTGCACAACTGGACAGTAACTATTCATCCTCTGGGCACAGTGCTTATCCATTAGGCCAGGTGAAGGGAGAAGGCGGTGGGTCAGTGTGCTGGACACCGCAGTGCCCTGGAGGTGAGAGAGGCAGGAACTAATCCACCAACTACAATTCCAATAGCTGTACTTCTATTCTTATTTGGTTCATGGCTGTTTGTGCAGTCACACCCAAAGGAAGACATTCGGCCATACTTATAAAATGAAGAGTACATATTTAGTGCTTACTTATTTTTATAAACTAAATAGAAAACTTTAAGAAAATGTTATTACCTGGTTTGTTCTTGCTGCAGTGTGTTGGGATCAGGTATAAAAAATCTTACTCGAAAATGCAGGGAACAGGGGTAACCTCCTACAACATTTTTCAAAAACAAATTAAGTTTTTCCCTTTAAAACATCAATGTATGTAAGCTGTTACGCTCTTATAACTAATGTATTTCTCACTCCCCCATAGCCTTTTCCCCATACAAAAGGGCTAATTTCAAATAAGGAGTGCATAAATTAACGACTTCAGAAACCTTCATGTCTGCAAGTATTCACTATCCTCTGGAAGACCACATTATCTATTTCTCCTTGTATGTTTAACTTAGGGTTATGTTCAAACAATGCATTGCATTATCTGTAATAAGAATTCTATAAATCCTTAAATCACCATCCTATACAAAAGTCCCAAAGAAATAATGGTTTACATTAACATTAACAATGTATACTTTTCAAACACTCATATACCTTGTCGAATTTCAACAACACCAGGCCTATTATTCAGCTAAACTGAGGTCCCTAACTGTTTCACAAATGAGTCCACAAGCTTAGAGATGTAAGCCTTTTGCTTCTGGTCCCACAGCTGGTGGCAAGACTGGGATTATAGCACAGAGGTCTCTGATTCTGCTATGGGACGTTTCAAGATATTCTATGTTGGAAAAATATTTCATGTTTTAAACATAGAGCATATTAAATGATTAACACGCTAGTGACTATCACACAATGAAAATATTCAAATATGACTGTGTAGCAACACTAAGAGTCAATTCATTTGTGCGGATATAATTAATCCATTTCTTCTAAGACATATGCGTGACCTTCCCGCGTCCATTTCGCCTGCGCTGGCCCGGATGCACACCTGCCTTCTCTGCGCACGCAGCACTTTGAGTTTAGTCCTTCTTGAACCTGCTTCCCTTGCTGCTCCTGCTCTTGTCCTCTACTCTGGCACATTCCACGCTCTGCCTACCCACAGCTTTCATACCTTCTAGTTTCACTGCTTGCTGGAAGTCAAAGCTTCCCTCATGGTGGGTGCCCACCTAGGTAGATCTCTGCACAGGGCCTGGGTCTAGTGGGTAACTGTAACTCTGTTCCAATTACTGTAACTCTGTCTGCGGGCTCAACACCTGCAACTCCGGGGGACAGTGGAATCCTTCCACCATCCTGAAACACTCCCCTCCCCATTGTATCACTTGCCAATGCTGTGGCTCAGGGGTGGTCTCAGTCTTTCTCATCCACTTCTGGGCACTCAGAGCATCCTAGCATGGGCTCCGCACTGTCATAAAACATTCTCCTCCTGTTGCACTTATCTTTTCTCCTTGTTGGCTGACTAGAGATGGATATTCAGAGCTTACTTCTCTGCCTTGCCAGTCTGAGAGCTTAGGAATGCTTGCCAGAAGAGTGAGTTAGAGAGAGAGTGAACAGTGGTGCCCATCCCCACCTCCTGTGTGCTCATTCTTGTGTATTCCAACTGGCAGATGTTTACTTGCAAGAGGCTTTGTGACTCCCTGCGTGCCCCTGAGCACTAACGACATAACCCATGGGAGAGTCAGAACTCTGAGGACTCAGCCCCAGGTGAGGGCAGCAATGGGAGAAGAGCCACCTGTGTCTATGCCTGCCCACCTGGGAATGGGGCAGGTGAGTGTATACTGGGGTGCATGTACACATGGATGCACAAATCCACCTGCCTCGTACCCCTCTCCTATGCACTGACTGCCTCTTGCGTGTCAAGGGCCATGAAAGATGCAGGGAGAAGGAATGTAGCAAGAGTCCTAATCTTAAGGGACCTGCAGCTTTGAGAGGAAGCTAAAGGTACATAACTACGAGACAGGGCAAGAGTGTCCAGCCATGGAGTGGACAATAACTGACAGGGAAAGTAGAGGTAACCATGGCTTCAGCAGGAGACGGGATTTGAGCAGCCTTGAAGGACAGCAAGGAATAGATACAGGGCACAGGGTGGGAAAAGCACTCCCAGCAAAGGGAAGGTCTAGAGGAGGCTCTGCATTCTGGCCAGGCATGTTCCCAAAGGGGAACAAGGACAGACAGGAGACCAGATCAAGGCACAGGGTCAGTGAGAAGTGGCCTGAACAGCCACCTAACTGAGTTAACCAGTGGTCTAGGGTCACTCAGCATGGATAAGCTGTGTTTCAGAAGGGTCAACAGTTCGTATTTGTGGCACTGTCTACCTATGGCTTAATTTTCAGTGTATGCCATGGGATGCTGGAAAGAAAGGAGCCAGTGTCTCTTTCCCACCCTGGCTTTCACACAGCTGAAGAAGGCCATCTTTTCCTGCTGGCTTGATTGCATCCTTCCTTTCCTCCTTCCTTCCAAAAGCAAGCATGGGTCCCCCTGCTCTGAGCTGCCTGCTCTCACCTGACCCTCCTCCCCACACCAGCGAGAACCTGTATGCTGACTCAAAAGAGAGACAGAGAGATCATCTCACCCCTGTCTCTGGGGCCCCCGGAATCCAGGCAGCTGATGTTCCAGGCACCCTAATGAGGGAGAGACACAGGCCACCAAACACCTAAAGTATAACTGAAATGAAAAGCTACACCAACCTTTCAGCTGCTTCCTGATAGGTTTGCTTGATTCAAGCCATCTCTGTTGGGTAAGAAAACATAAGCTATAAAACCAGGCCGTGCAGGAGATCAGCACATCTTACAGGCTGGCACTTACAGGGGAGTCTGCAGAGTCTTCAGTATTTTGTTGCAAACCAAAATACTCCTTTTCGGTCACACCCAGGTGGGCATAGGCCATATCCAGAAGTGACTGGCCAGTGTCTTGTTTCTAGAAAGAAAAAATAAAATAAAATGGGAATAATTTTAAAATGTATTAAAAACAGGGTGACAATGTCTTTATTACAGGCAAAAGAAAGCTTAAATATTCAGATTTTCTGCACGCACACTTCGCGAAGAAGCAAAAGGGTTCATAAATGTCACGTTATAAGGCTGCACAATGTTTACAAAAAAGAGGGCCAAGACAAACCTCACCAATATGATTTAAGATGATGAGTATAGAGTAACTTAGCTTTCTACGAGTTCTTCCTTCCCTTTAGCTGAGGTTCTCAAGTGATGTCTACATCAGAAAATTCTCATGTTATAATTACAGTAAGCTCACCATGACCTGGCCGTGGATTATCCACTGCAAATGCTAATCCCGGGTCAGTTTCTGTTGGCTCCTCTGACACCTGGAGGGACCCAGAAGCATGTGTATGACAGGAAAACTCTCAACTCATAGCTAAAAATACTCAAATGCCACTCAAAATACCCTCTGAGTGAGCTGGCCCATGCTACCATGCAATACTGTTGGCCTTGCTGCTTCCGTAATCTGAAGTGAGAAGCCGGTAGATACCTTCAGAGGCCCTGACCCGTGCAGGGTGTGTGCTGGGTGTGCCTGGCATGGGCAGGCAGACAGAGTCACCATAAGCATCCATTCCTGGCCTGGCCATGGAAGCAACTAGTGCTATCTAGTGCTCTGAAATCAAGACACAAGCCACTCAAGGGGATGACACAACATGCCAGCTCTTCCTGGAGACAAAGGGAAGCAATCCCTGATCTGGATTTGGAAGGATGACAGGACTGAGTGTCACCCCTCACACATTTGAAGCTGATGGACCAACACAAACAAAGGCACAGTAGGGGTTGGGGGACAAAGACTACACAGCACATCCAGGAAATCGCAAATTCTATTTTAGTAGGCATAGACTTCTCAGGAGCCCTTTGAAGCAAACCACTGAACTTGAGGACAATATGAGTTAGAAATAGACAAGGTACAGAGCAGGCAAAGGTAGGTCTTTTTTGGGTATGAAAGGAGGTAATATACTTGAAAATGGGTCAGTGGTTGGGATTGGGAGAACCAGCAATCGTAAAGCCCCTCGGGCCATGACTTCCTTGGGACAGCCCCACGAGCTGGCCAGCCCTGTGGGAACAGGAGTCACCCCTTGTTCCAGCCTGAGGACTCTCACACAGCTGGCTCCGTCTACCCAGGGTTGTATCCAACAAAAGAACGCTCGATGAATTTGGAAAGAACAGCCCAGTCTGTGTGTTCCAGGTCCTAGGCAGCTCTCTTCTCATTGTGAGACATTCTCTCGATGTATTGAGAGCTTCCTGCTCTTCTTGTTGGAATTATTATTTATATATGAATTTACATTGCATTTATTATATATTATAACAACTATAATTTATTAAACATCTGCAAGGGGCCAGCTACAATACCATGTACACTTTACTCCAATGATTTTCTTTGTGGCAATTTTGAAAAACAGTCATCACCAGCCCCTTGGGCAAGAGCAAGGAAGGCTCTCTGTGCTCTCTGTCCCATGTACCACAACTGTGTGACCATCCAACTCAGGTCTGTCCACCTGGCAGCAAAGCCTGTGTTTCCACTATGCTACTTCTCTCACTTTTGAAGTGCTTGATTCAAACATCTGGATATAGACTCTGTATAGTTCACTATGTCTTCAAAAGATATCGAAATACAATCAAAGACACATAGTAAGAACAGGCCTGGCCCCAATCCCACAGAGGTGGGGGTCTGGATGACTCTGGGCCTGGCTAGGCATGAATGATGCCTGAATCAGGATCCCAGAGGACACCTGCTCCTGCCCAGAGATGGACCGGGTGGCTAGTAAAGGCGGGGCAGTGTGAAGAGAACAGTGATGCTTATACCCGAGAATTCTAGATGCCCACTGTTGGTTTTTCTACGGTCAGCACGCGGGGAGGTGATTCCTTACCCTTCTTACTCAGACTTGGCCAGTGGCTCCTCCTTCTGACAGCACTCTTTCCCTATTTCTTCTCAGTCATTGGGCTTTGCCTTCTCCTGCTGCTCACTCCATCTCTTTCAATCCCCCCCCC
>PVKA01021500.1:27500-38593 GCA_004027165.1 Ctenomys sociabilis | reverse complement strand
ATTATTCCTGTTAAAAAACAGTCAGGGGACTAATATCATCACTTCTTTAGAGTACAAGAAAAGAAACGCGTCCACTTATAACTCCAGATTATGAACACAATAAATAGGCATTAGCTCTTTTGCTGTTCTTAATCCCCAAAAGATAAACTACCAATTCTAGTTCTAAGATGCAATTAAATATTAATTAGATCTTTTGTTACACAGAAACAAAGACAATTTCTATAAAGGAAAACATATAATTATGTCCCCAAAATACAATAAGCAATTTATAACAAAATCATATGTAGCAGATCTATTAATCACATTCTGAATGCAAACTGATCAATCAACAGAATGACATTTTAAAAAGCTCAATGTGTCACAATAGTTTTGTATTAGTAGCCACGTAATAATTGAACAATTATACTTAAGATATGATTAAAACACTGATATTTTAATGTAGTTAACATACACACATCTGACTATATCAGTTGTCTCAGTAATCTGCACAGGGCTTGGGTATAGTATTAAATCTCATGGTCTTCTCTTCTTTAAAGTATTAATTTGAGGAAATTTGCTTGCACTTGAGGTTTCATACCAATCCATAACTGTACGAGGAGAATACTTGGGTGTGTACATATGTTATTTTAGTGATCATTTAGTGCTTGCTTACCAAGCATCCAGTTTTGTCCTCACCCTTGTCCTTCCTAACAATGCTACTAAGAACTGGAGTGTCACTGAGTGATTGGTGCCTGCAATGCGGGTGGCTTGGCAGGAAGCTGATCAGAACCACAGAAATAGCCATGATCTGTGGAAGCAGGACAGCCTGTTTTCCCCAGAAGTCAATGTATGTGCTAAGCATTCATGGTTCAGCAATAAGTCACTAGGATGTACGCTGTGCTCAGAAAGAGACATTATCCCATGGGAAAAAAAAAAAACTTGTGTATACAACCTACATTTCTAATTCTATAAAGATGCAGTGAATAGAAAATGGTTCTTGCTATAGCAATACCAGAGGGCACAGTTCAAGGACGGTACAATCTGGCTCTATGTCCACAGTGCTATTAATTCTCCTTGCTCCTTCTCTTAGATTAAGAAATCTAATTGTCATAATAAAGTCAAAAATTTTATTTCTAAAGTGCAGTTCAATGATTTCACAATCTTTTATAAAAAATATCATGAATCCTCTAACGAATGAAGAAAATTCACTTTAACTGCATTTAACTGCATTTCAGATATTCATAGTATAGAGTAGTTCATACCATAGTAGAAAAGGTAATTTATACACATGGACTCAAGGGAGCTCTATTATGGTTTAACCCCCTTAAAATAAACACGTGCAACGTTGCAATATAACACAATCTTTGTGGGACTGTTGAGACTAGTGGCTCACTTTTCCTTAGTAAGCTAAGTGAGCTAGTCCTTTTAGCTTGCAGTTCCTATTGGCATCTGGTATCTACAGTTTGAATCAGGGCTCAGCTGTGTGGCCTTGCCATTCACAGAATTAGCTCTGACAGCTAATAACAATGCTGTTATAATATATGAGATAGTAAAAGAAAAAACCAGAAGTGCAGATGCTACATGAAACACATGAACCCTGTGATAAAAATCTCTATGCATCCATTAGAATTATCTAAATTATATTATTAAAATATAGTACCTATCTCTTTTTTATGTTTTGGCATTTTCACATCTACACCAATCTAGTAACTATTCTTTTATAAATATAAAACAAGAAAAATGCTTATGAAATTTAGGCAAATATATTACCAGTCACTGTAACCCACCAAAATTCTTGGTTTAACTTAATTATCACACAGACCTTCGTAAAGCTGAATGTGTTACTATACAACAGTGCATCACTGCCCTCCGATGGTACTCACTCATGTGGAATTGTCAATGTAACAAAGAAAAACTTCAGTCTATTGTAAAATATATTAACTTTATAAGGTATAAAAATGGACAAAGAATTAGGAGCAATGCAACACTGGCCTACAAATATTACCTAGTAAGTTATAAAAGTTTAGTGTTCCTTCAGATAAGCCCTTCAAATAAATTTTCATTTTCCCTGATGATTAGTTTAAAGGCACTAAGTCTTTAAGTTTAAGCAAAAGTCTTCATTATTTGTGAGCAAAAGCCAAACTCAAGGCACAACTATAAACAGCTAACATAATTTAAAGGAGGAAAAACATAATTGCAATTTTAGTATTAGAAATATATGCAGGATTTTTACATGCTATCTCTGTATGCTGCTTAGATCCATATTTTAACTATGAAAAATGTAACATCACTTACTTCCTGCAGAAATATGCAGGAACATAAGAATTTAATGAATTATCTGGCAATTTTCTAAATGTGAAAATCAAAGTTTTACCAATACTGTCATAGATTTAGCACTGCTATAAAGGGCACTAATATTACAAGTGTGTACCCAAGGCGAAGAAATGAAACGGAAGCAGTCCCCTTGATTGCAGCTGCTGACAATTACTGTAGTAGGCTCTTCTGTTCACACTACCCTTTATGAAACTGTCCACTGGAAAAGATGAAAATAGAGAGATAAGGCAATTTTAGTTGAAGTTATAGAACAACATTCCGATGTGCAAACAGGTGAACAGAATAATATGGGATCTGAAAGCACAAAACATTTTTATCTGAATAGCAGCTAATATAAAGTGGAACATCATGGCCCCAAGTGTGCCCTTGGACACCTGTTTCTCCCCGCTTTCTCAGAAATGACCTCCATGCATGCTGGGAATGTGACATCGTGAAAGAGGGGCCCTGGGCTTGTTCCCATCCTCCATACAAACAGGGTGCCCTATAATGCATTAACCCTGTGAGCCACCAGTTGCCACATATCCAATAGTCAGTAAAGGGAGACAACACCACCACTGCACACACATAGTAGGCGACAGAAGCACACAACAGAAATGGAGGAACTGTGAGGTGAGCCAGGGAGCAAAGGGTAGTGCTTATGAGATAATGCTGGGACAGGATCCTTTCTCTAGCTGAAAAGTTATTCTACCTGGTGCTTCCTTTAACCAAATCTACTAAGTCTGTGACACTAGTTTTGGAAAGAGCCATTGGAAAGAGACATCTGATGCCTAAATCTCTTAATGCTTTCAAAGCACAACTAAAAATATTTAGTGTTAAATATTTTATTTAGTGTTAAATATTTTGTAAAACAGCTATACTCCATCTAAGTAAAGGAAAAGTTAACCTGAGTAAACTTGCTGTTCTTTTTCTTTTTTTTGTGTGTGTGGTACCAACGATTGAACTCAGGACCTTGCGCTTGCCAGGCAAGCACTTACTCCACTGAGCTATCTCCCCAGCCCCTAACTTACTATCCTTAATACAGGACTTGTTGCAGGCTCAAAATCTTGTGCCCTTTTTGATCTGTAAGAAGGGGAGACCATCTAAAACATACTACTACCAACATGTACTACATACAATTCAGAAGTTTTAAACCTCGTTTTTTGTTATCACTGAACTATTCTTACCCTCCACAGCATCTCTATTAATGCTAGTGTTAAAAGTCATTAGTGCAGGGAATTTTAGTCTGGGCTTACATTTAAAAATATCATGAGGAAGTTAGGGATACAGTTTAGTGGCACAGTACCTGCCTAGAGAATGTGAGGTCATGAGTTTGATTCCCAGTACCAAAAATAAATAAAAACTCTAAAAAATACTATACAGAGTTAAAAATGCCTGACAGATAAAATCCAGTCTAATACACTGTGACTGGTATGAAGCCTTTTTCTTAAACTCCCCTTGACACCAATGTACAGCAGGTGACGGCCACCAAATAGAGGCCAGCACTACTCTGGCACTGCCATTTCCAGTACAGATCGAACTCTGCACCCTGATATGATCACTGTCTCAGTTGCTTTTCTCTAGTTGTTGGGACAAAATACATGATACCTAAAATTAAGGAAGGAAAGGTTTAATTAGCTCACAGTTTGTGGAGGTTTTAGTCCATACTCAGCTGGCTCCAGGGCAGAGTGGCACATGGCAGAGGGCAGCAGTTCATGGTGGCAGAAAACAGCAAGAGGAAAAGGAAGGAGTAACAGCAGCAACAGGGACAGAGAGCAAGTGTGTCTTCCTTATGTTGCATTCAGTCTATGCACCCCTGGGTGGCTGGGTGGCTGCATGAGGCTTTGGGGGGACACCTACACACAAGCCATATTCCACCCCTGGACCCCCAAAGACGCATGCACATCCCTTTATATAGAAGGCTTTTTACTCCATCTCTCAGAGTTGCCCAAGTCCTAACCAAGTCCCAAGTTTCTTCCAAAATCTAAGGCAAACTCTTAGCTATGTGCCCCCATACAAATGAAAGCGAAATGCTTCCAACATTCAATGGCACAGATAAAGATTACCATTCCAAAAGGTATACACAACAGGTACCAAGCAGTGGGACCAAGGCAAGTCTGAAATCCAGCAGGATTTCAGGAGTAAAAGTCACACTTTCTGTCCCTGGTTCCAGACCTTCACACTGTCCTCTGTGATCCACTTTGCCACAACTCAGTATAATTGCATAAACGGTAGCACTCGTAGGATGACTGTGCCATTGAATGTTGGAAGTATTTCATTTTTCATTTGTATGGGGGCTCATAGCTAAGAGTTTGCCTTAGATCTTGGAAGAAACTTGGGACTTGGACTTTTCAGCAGTGCTGAAACTTAGGACTTGGGCAACTCTGAGAGATGGAGTAAAATGCCTTCTATATAAAGGGATGTGCATGGGTCTTTGGGGGTCCAGGGGTGGAATATTATGACTTGTGTGTAGGTGTCCCCCCAAAGCCTCATGAAGCTACTACATTAAATCCTGTAGTTCTATATGGAACATTCGAGGCCATCTGTAATGAGTAGTGTGGTCCAAAGCCCTTACATGGCTCTGCCCGTGGCACTCAGTGGTAGCTCCCATGGCTTCTCTCTCAGGCTGGCTTTGCCCCTCCTTGCAGTTTCCCTGAGCTGATCCATGTTCCTGGCTTTTCCAAATTTCTGGGGTTTCCACTGCATATTAAGCTTTTCATTGGCTGATTCATACACAGCCCTCGAAGGGGCACACTGCCTGGCCTCCCAGGTCTCTGAAATCAAAGTGGAAGCCTTCTTCACCTCAGAACTCTTACATTCTGCAAGAGCCTAAAAGTTATGTACCTTTTGGAATGGTAATGTTCATCTTGTGCCATTGAATGTTGGAAGTGTTTAACTTTTCATTTATATAGGGGTTCAGTGCTAAGAGCATGCTTTTGATCTTGGAGGAGACTGGGGACTTGGAATGTCTTTGGCGGTCCAAGGGTAGAATGTTATGGTTTATGTTATGCCCCAAAGCCTCATGCAGTCACAAGGTGGACTTCTAGACTTTATGGTTAACTCATGATCCAATGCCAGGATTACGGGAATACTACAACTCGCCTGAGGTAGATACCCTGAGTGCAACATAAGAGAGACAGACCTACATTTTGTTGCTGCTACCCCTCCCCTGTGCTCCTGCTGTTTTGCTGTTTTCTGTCACCATAAACTGCTACGCTCTGCCATGTGCCAGTCTTCCTTGGACCCAGCTGAGTATGGACTGAGACCTCTACTAACTGTGAGCCAAATAAACCGTTCTTTCCTTCATTTTGGGTGTTATGTTTTTTGTCCCAGCAATGAGAGAAAAGTAACTGTGCCAGTCATCCTACGAGTACTACCATTTATGCAATTATACTGAGTTGTGGCAAAGTGGATCACAGAGGACAGTGTGAAGGTCTGAAACCAGGGACAGAAAGTGTGACTTTCACTCCCGTCACTTCACTGAATGAGGCAGTCAGCAGCTCTATTAAGGAGTCCAGGCCTTGGATTCTCTCGCCTTGGAGTTTGTGTTACCCCTGAGGCTTCAAAACTCTTCTTCACTTCCTGTTCAGGATGTGCTGTGCAGCTCCTAAGGGGAGAGGAGCAGCCTTGAAGCCAGCAAGCAGGCTGAGGGCAAGGACCCTAGTGGGCAGCAGCGGTGCTGTTCCAGAGGGGGTCTCTCTGAAGAAAATACTGCCCCAGTGCCAAGTGCATGGCCCTGGAGCCATCTTATTATGGAAGATGGAGAAGCTCATTTTAAGGTGTTACACAAAGAAAAACAAAAAGACATTTTCTTAAATAATATAAATGTTTTTTTGTTTGTGTTGAGCACCTTTGAGGGGCCCAGAAGTTCTATAAAGGCTCATTTCTTTTTAACCCGCAGGCTACAAGATATGGAAGCTACAAGTTTAAGAAAGCCTGTTTCAAGGGCAGGTCAAATAGCTCAGCTGATTAAAGCGCCCACTTACGCAGTCTCTAGGGGCTGAGGGTTCAATGCCCCTGGCCTGCGGTGATGGCCCTGCCCCTGGGGCGCACTGAAACAGCAATTGTTGGCAAAAGCCTGTAATTCCAACACTTGGGAGGCTGAAAACAGGAGGATCACTATGACCTATCTACATAGTGAGACTCTATACTAATTACATAAAAATAAATTTAAAGAAAGAAAGCCTCTTTCCTAAAATTAAATGACACTGTTCCTAGGTGTCAAATTCATTAGCTTATAACAGGTAAAGTAAGCATCTTTGTTTTGTTAATCTTTATTTATTTATTTGGTACAGTTACTTGTAGTGGTCCTCCTGTGTCAGCCTCCCCAGTGCGGGGATTACAGGCATGTTCCACCATGCCAATTCCGGTGGCTACCGTGGCACACCCAGGGTTCCAGGGTCAGCACGGCATGCGGTACCCGGGATCCAACTTGGGACTTTGTGCTTGCCAGGCACACACTTAGACTGGCAAGCTATCTCCCGAGCCCTAAAATAAGTATTGTCTTAATACTGACTATATTTAGGTTACAGAATGCTCTTCTTATAAAATTATATGTCAATTTCAATTAGTTCCTCTGTTTCTTCTATGAAGCAGTGGAGCTAACCATCATTTACAGTTCTATAACTTACTTTTTGTGTATCTGGTTTGGCTTTGAGAACCCTATATGAATTAAACCTACTGATATAACTATGTATACTAAAGAATACTGAAAGTTGGCCCTGCCATCTCCCAACTTTAGACCAAATAATTTCATTCCTTTATGGAGATATGCAAAAAAAATACCCTAACAAAATGACTCTATCGTGTATATATGTTAATACTGAAGCAAATTATCACATACATTCTTAAAATTTTACTGTAAAGAAAAATGGCTTCTAGTTTCATCCATTAACTGAAAGTAGATGGAATAACACAGGATGGTAATGTGACACAGATAAGGCTTATCTCTGTGTGACATTCCTGAGCCAGAATCTGCTCAGCTCTGAAAACTCTGAAACTCCCAGCTCTACAATTTACGAAAGGGGAAGTTTCAAAAGGCTGAACTGTACACAGTGATCCTGAAAACAGAGTATTTTAGATAGTGTCCCTAGTGTTCCCTTCTTACACACTAAAAAGGACACAAAATTTAAGCCTCTAAAGACTTACCTACGTATCTAGGCATGCTTGTGTATGTGAGACTGTGTGAAAGCCAAAGCAATGCTGGATTATAAAGACAATGAGTCAGCTGCAGCACATTTACAAGTCACTGATGAGTTAAGTAAGAATGAATGACATTCAGGACACTGTCCATTCTGGAAGTCTGTTAACTTTATGAAAGTATTCTTTTAAAATGGACCAAGAACGGGGTAGGGCTATAACTTAATGGTAGATACAGAGCCTGTGCACCACTCTGGATTCAATCCTCAGCACCACAGGGGGCAAAAAAAAAGGAGGAAGAAAAAAGTTTTCTGAGCTCTGACCTCCCTAAGCTATACATGTGAAATAAAATCTGCACTGTCCTGCTAGACTGCTTGGATGGCATCATCTGTCCACTGTTATGTAACAGAATCCAGTTCTGTGACAGATACATAGGGAAGAAAACTTAGGCAGCAGTCCAGTCAATAATTCTCTCTGGAAATCTACTGTGAGAAAACCGACCTGTTTAGAAGTGTCCATTTATTTACCATTCAGTGGAATAGACCTGCCTTTTTACTGAAAAATAATTTTTATTTTTCTAATTAACCTTATGTTTTAATGCTTAAATAATAATTGTTAAAAATCTTTCTCCATCTGTACACCCAGTGGTCCACATTAATATCCATATAGCAATGACAATACATGAGAATGGGAAGATTAAAAACCTCAGATCCTAGAGTGAAAAAGTTTAACCTATGAAACAGAATTTATGGAGTAATCCAATAATACTTCATGAGAAAATAGAGATTAGAAGAGACATCTGTCAAAACTGTATTGAATTTGGATAATTTCTATATTCTTTACATTTCCCCAGTCTGAGTTTTTGACACACTTAAGATTAGTAATAGCAGACATGGTGGCACAGGTTGTAATCTCAGCTCTTGAGAGGTTGAGGCAGGACAGCTGAAAATTCGTGCCCACCCTGAGCTATACAGCAAGACTCTTACTCAAAACATAAAAAACTAAGATTTTAACAATTAGCATTTAAGTATTAAAACATGTCAATTAGAAAAATAAAAATTATTTTTCAGAAAAAGGCAGATCTTTTCTAATGAATGGTAAATACATGGACAGTTCTTCTAAACTAGTTAATTTTCTCACAATGGGTTTCCAGACAAACATTACTGACTAGACTGCTACCTAAGTTTTCAAAAGATGCCAGTGAAGTTAGACTTCAAATTCATTTTAATACTTACTCTTAGTCCACCTGCTGGCGGAGGCCCAGACGTAGCAATTTGTTTTTCTATTTTTTCCTTTTTCTTTCTCTTCTCTTCCACAGATTGAACATCTAAAATCCCTCGAGATGCAGCCTTAAGAAATTCGATAAAGGATACAAAAAATAATAAAAATTGGTATCTGGGGCTGCAAAGATAGCTCAGTGATCTAAGCATCTGCCTGGCAAGTACAAGGATCTGGGTTTGATCCAAGGAGCAAGGGGAATCACTATCTGGTGTCTAGAAGGTGTTTTTGCTTTTAGGTTTTTCTTTGAGGAATTATCTTATTTTAGAAATAGGGCATTTCCACAGTAGCCTTATGAAAACACAGTCATTTCTTCATTGCCTGTTTTGTAACCATACAAAAATCTTCCCTAAACTTAGCATCTAGCAGTGTTTGGCACGACACTGGCGTTTCAGTGAGGTAGAACATTCTTACAGGAGCATCTTGGATTAGAGAAAACACGTTTATTTTCATACATTAAATGACAAAAACACATTAATACAACCTACAGAACATGGGGAAAATGGGTCTCTAAATATCGTTTAGAATGTACGTGCCCTAGAGAATACTTTGTGAACAGTTTCGGAGAATAAAGTACAGCCCTAAAGATCTAAACAGGCACCATTTTACTTTTAACCTTACCTCCTTTTGTCTTCTCTCTGCAGCCTCTGCAAGTTTTGCTCTTTTCTCTTCCTAAAAAGAAAATATGATACACTTCAAAATAAAACCAAGCATTCTCATGGATAAATTATACACCTGTATTTTTCGGAGGTAGTACAACAGTTTACAAAAATATTTAGCACTGGCCCCGAATGCTGTACTAGTACAGGTGGGTGTGGGTATGTGTGCCCATGGCTCCAATTAATCTGTAGTCAGGGACAGAAGGATTACTTAAGCCCAAGTATTCAGGGCCACGTCTGGGCAACACAAGATTCCCAACAAAACAAAATCACAGACCCCACTATTAGCACAATTATACCAAATTCAACTTTTTGAATTTAATTCTGCCAATCAATATGTCTTTAAATTACAAACATAAGTAAGACGCACTACAACATGATCTATTTGCTTTCTTTTTTTTACAACTGGGCTTACAAAGCCATCTGGGTAATAATTAAACAGCATCTCCCCAACAGCACTTGGGGAGCAGTATTAATTGTCCCCTGGTTTCCCAAGTCTCATGATCAAAAAGTGGAGTATTTCTGTGCCTCAGGAACTTCCTGGGTGTTGGGAACACCTCAGTGGGTGAGGATGGATAAATGGACAAAATAAATTCGGGGGAGGGGGGAGGCGCAGAAACAAGCAAGACCCAGGGAATGAAGGAGGGCGGAGTTCACTGGGGCAGTTGCGGGCGACAGGTGGGTAACTGAGGCCGGTTCGGCGGCGTCTCTCAAGAGGCAGCCGCTGCAGCCGGGAGCCACGCGGTCGGGAGAGGAAAAGCGGCCGCGGGCAAGGGCGAGGCCGGAGTGAGCCGCCAGTCTGCGGATTTTCGCCAGGGCGAGAAACTCCCTAGGCGCAGCGCCACCCTGAACCCTGCGCCGGGGACGAGGGCGCTGGAGGACCAGGCAGCGGGCTCCTGCCTTCGCAGACGGCGGCTCCAGCGCGTTTCGCCGGCAGCGGCAGGAGGGGTGCGGCCATGCGACGAGTGCGGCGCCCGGGAGCACTGCAGGCCGGCGGCCGCCCGGGACCGCGCACATCCCCGAGCTGACGGCGATCTCCTTCCTAGCGGGTCTCGCACACAGCAGGCACGCGGGGCCGTGGGGACCCGCTGGGAACGGCCGCTAGGCGGAGAAATTCCCATGTCCCTGGGCTCCAGCGCGGGGACAGCAGCCCGCATTGTCGCATGAAACTCTTGTCAAAGGAAGACTCGAATGGCTAGAAGGATGCTAAGGGAGGACCCGAGGGACGCAGCGTCACTTCGGGTGGGTGGGCGGGCAGGCCGCAGCCCTGTCCCGGCGGAGCCCTGTACCCCCGCCGCGACCGCCCCGCCCGGCCCCGCATGACAGGTGCCGAGCGCGCCCCACTCACCGGGCTGGGCGACGGTGGCGCGGCCTCCGCGGGGCACGGGAAGCACAGCCCCATACGGACGACGCGGCCGAGCCCCGCAGCCGCGGCGCCACAGCGGAGCCCACGCGCGCGTCCCCGCCGGCGTCGCGCGTCGCAAGTCACCGCGGCCCCACCCCCAAAGCCCGCGGCCGCTTCTCAGGCGGCGGCCACGCCTCACGCCTCTCGGCCACGCCCTCCCAACCCGCGGCCACACCCCTCTCCGCCCTGCCCTCCACCCTCGGAAGCCTTTCGACCCCGCCCCTTGTGGCAACACCCTGTCACACCACAACAACGTCCCGCCTTCCACACCTCTCAGCCCCACCCCCTGAAACAATGTCCAATCCGCGGCTCAGGGCTCCATC